>JAQIXX010003813.1:0-18217 GCA_034700605.1 Willowsia nigromaculata
GTGGTCTGCATGCTGCTGCTCAGTGCTGCTCCAGTGGCTCTTATCTGCGATAACAACGCTTCCTCCTCGTGCTCCTCAGCTCGTAAGGTAAAGAGTACGGAGGAAGTGGTATGTAGCACACACGACAGTAGAAGCCCAAAAGTTGGAGCGGTTGGGGCAATATGATCCTTCCTCCACACAGAAAAAAGAACGGTTTTTTGATACAGTATAAGACCGTAAGTTTGTTTCGACTTGGGATATTTTTTGTATCCCTAAACGTTTAATAGTCTCATCGGTTAGGCTTAGTTAAATAATTGGGTCAATGTTAAATCATGGTAAGAATTTTATTTTGTTAAACTGGAAATTGAGAAGCAAAGAAGTAAATGGTTAATGTGGGTTGATTATGTTAACCATAGCTACCATCACATTTGGAAAAATGGTTTTCTCAGCAGCAGCATTACATGCCTAGATGGAATAGGAGGAATTTGGAGGCCAATTAATTCTGGTGAAGCTTCAAATATGTAGCTCATGAAATCCGAAGTCCAAATACGAACAGGCGCTGGTTGGACTAGAAATAAAGCAGAAATATTGAGATGTGAACACTTTAGCATGATGCTTGCGTTATTTCATACAGGTAATATTGATTAAAATTAAGAGAGATTTGATAGGATCTTTTGACGCCAATGCCTATATTTAATTATTTTAGTGTTGAAGAACCAAGGAAAATTAGGGTGTTAAAATCCTTATTGCTGTGTTAAGTGTTTGATTCGATAAACCATGTTAAATGATGTTTAAATATACACTTGTAAAATTTTTGATGTCCATAGCCATCGATAAGTAGCTTGTTCATGTAATTTAACGCATCAAAGTCTAATTACAAGCAGTGAAGGTTGGAATAGAGGGACAATTTATAGATGAATCGTATTATTAGTATTAAATTTTGTGCTTATTTTTTAAGATTAATTAGGTGTCTAGATTTTATCCTGATACGTTACGAAGTTAAGATATAAGTTTTACTAAGGTAGATTTAACATTTTGAAACTAAAAAGTATTTACATACGTGCTTTTATACAGGTATACTGGTTTGTAATTTCACAATTTGTCTCCTGAAAACATTCATCAAAAGAATTCTTTAATATTTGGACTTGTTTCTTTCTTTTTTGTTGTCTTTATCCTTATCTTGTATACCTGGTTTGCTTGCTTTGCTTGGTTTACTTGGATCACATGGCAATCTTGGGTTCAGGTTGAAATTTTTTGTGATAAGTCCTTTCATGGGTTATCATCCACATTTCCCTTTTAAGTATGTAATTACGAAATCTGCACTTTATATACTCTTATGTGGTGCTTCCTGCAGTGTAATATCTTTCTGAGTTCTTGTACGGCTTTGTATCTTGCAATTCTTAATCTTGCAGGTCTTAATTCTCCCGAGCGTTTCGCATAAACCAGAGGAATACTTTGGACCAGGTTCTCTTCTCTACAAAAACGGAACATAAAACGGTGTATAAAACTACAATGAAATTTTTTGTTTGATTTGTTTCACACAATGTGTTATGCTAATAAACTATACAAACTTTGTTTACATAGTGTTAAAACGTACCTTTTTAGAAGGCAATTTCTTGCTTTTGGTAACTTTTCATTTTCTTGTGGACTTGTGCCCATGATCGGTATTATGATCACTTCTATCATGTTCCTCTTCTTCGTCCTCTCCCTCTTCTTCATCTTCTGATGATGATGGTGACAAGGGCTTCCGGTTTGGCCTCCTAATGTGGAATCTTTGGATATGTATTTCAACATAGGTTTTCAGAGCTTTTTGTATCTCTTTTGGTCTCGTCATCATTTTTCTGGGTCGCGAGATGCTCTTGCCACGTTCGTTCTATATCTCTCTGTGTTTGAGAAAAACCAGACAACCGCGATAGTTTCCGGATCATTTATAAATTGTTGCATATCGCTATTTTGTGGAGAGGGGGTTTTTGAGTTTGTTCCGGATCTTATTGGAGACTTCGAAAATTCACAATGTAGACATAAAATTGAAAATTAATTTAATGAGGGCGCACGTAGAAAACATTTTGAATCACTAATGACTAAATTTTACATGACCCTACGTGCAGTTTGGAAGCCGCAAAAATGTTGAAAAAGGTTTGGGTTTGAAATACATATCATTGATGCTCGGCGTATAGTAACAAGCTCTTTGCAACTGGGAACACAATGTCATATATTAAGGGCACTAGCATTTGTGTAGTTTTATGTTGGCCAAGAGAAGCCATAGTTTGTCTTAAGTAATTGGGTTCGCAGGTTTTAGTGAAAAAACATTTTATATAGCAACGCAAATACATGAATAGCTACAAAGTCTTTTGGTTAGAAGGATAATATATTCCATGTCTTTAATTACTTTGCAAAGTGCCACCTTGACTCAGTGAATGTGTGATTTTATATTATTTATGTTACATTTGGAAATAGTCATATATAATGCAAGTTTTATGATAAAACCTGCACTTCAAAAGGAATAAAAATGTAGGAAATATAATTTTAAAGTGAATAGCCATGGATACCATAGAGTTTTATGCATTTTATACCGGAAGCAAGCAGTTTTCAAGACTGGTATAAAGCTTATAAAGTTTGTCCATGTGCAAGCTGCAAACACAATAGGTCGTATGTATGAGGGTTTGAAGTGTTGTTTAGGGAACATTAGCGCAACCTACTAGATAGTGATTTCCATGTTTTGGACTATTGAAGATCTTGGTCACAAAATTTTTGTCACAGCTCATAACCGATGAGCTACATACTGCATAACCGCATCTAGATCGTCGTATCTATGGCCAATTCCTAAATCGTGGTAGGATTGTGTGTTTTTCAGACAGAAAGTTTGAAAGCACAGAAGCAATGACGATAAATAGTTTACTATATTCTAAATAATTTTAAAAGAATTGAAATTAAAACTTTATTAGTTGATTTCAACAACTTAGCAGTTGTGCGTGAGAGTGTGCGTGATGCAACAAATAGGAAATGAGTAGTTTGTCCCGATTTGTAGGTTTAACGGCCATGAGCTTGGCCAAACTTAAGAAAAGAGACCACTTAAAAACAAAACACTTGGCGTATTTGTAATTATAACTTGTATGTAAAACTTACTGTTTTTAACACTTTAAAAGAAACCACTTAAAAACTGCAATTTGCAAAGTTTATTAGTTTATTTAACAAAAACACAATTTTAAATGAATTTTCACAATGTGTGAGAGAGAAGAAAAAAAACAAGCGCAAGCTTCGACAGTTTGACTAGCTTACAAATGCTGGTGGTAATATTTTGGGGACCTTCATTTCTATACACGCAAAGTTTTTTTAAACCGTTGCTTGCATTCATGAGGAATGCTTGAGCTCGATGAATGCACGAGCTTCCCTAACCTTTTCCCCGAGAGTCACGTCTCCATGACTGATTCCTGTGGATACTTTGGGTTAGGGCAAGCTTGTGCTTGGGCAAAATTTTTCCTTCAGACATGAGGATTAATGTATTAAAGGAAACTTTTTTCTTGTTGGCAGCGTTAGTTTAAACAGAATGTAAGGTTTCAACTATAATAAGCTGTATGTATATAATGTGTTGGAATGCAATGTATTTATACATAGGAAATATTTTTATGCTACCTATTTTCCTACCCAATTCATATTCATGTATTCTTTAGTACGTGGGGTCACCTATACTATATTTCTCCATGGCTAAGTCAACAATTGTTACTATCTGCTATTTCACCAAATGAATTGCGATGCATGTAACAGGCTTAAAGGAAATGAGCAATTGCTTACTTCCAGGTAAACTAAAAATTCACATGTAGACATAAAGGTGAAAATTTATTTCATGGGGGCGCACGTAGAAACATTTTGAAGCACTAATGACTAAAGCTCTTTGCAACTGGGAATACAATGTCATATATTTAGGGCACTAGCATTTGTGTAGTTTCATGTTGGCGAAGAGAAGCCATAGTTTGTGTTAAGTTATAGCAATGCTGAGTTAAGGGCACAAAGTACCCACAGGAATGAGTCATGGAGACGTGACTCTCGGGGAAAATGTTGGGGAAGCTCTTGCATTCATCGAGCTCAAGCATTCTTCATGAATACATGCAACGGTTTTAAAAAAACCTTGGAATGGAAATGAATGTACCCAAAAGGATTACAACCAGCATTTAGAAGCGAGTCTAAACGTCATCATTCCCTAATTAAATTAGTTGTAAACAAACCGTCGAAGCTTGTGCTTGTTTTTTCCTCTTCTTTTTCACACACATTGTGAAAATTATTTGTGTTGCTTGTGTTTTTGTTAAATAAACTAATAAACTTTGCAAATTGCAGTTTTTAAAAGTGTTTTGTTTTCAAGTGGTTTCTTTTAAAGCGTTAAAAACAATAAGTTTTACATACAAGATATAATTACAAATACGCCAAGATATATATACGGTAAGCATTTTTTAATTAATATTATTGCTAGTTGTTTTAATTTTTTATAATTGTAAGGATTTAATGAAAACTTCATTTTCAATGATAACAATTTTAAGTATACTAGTTAGCAAGTTACTAGTAAGCACAAACCAAAAATCGGGACAAGCGTCGCATTTCCTTTTTACTGGATCGCCCCCTTACTCACAACTGGTAAGTTGTATAACATTTACACTATAAATTTCTTTTTCCTTTGATTTGCTTTGCTTCGAGAAGAGAGATTATAAATTATAAGAGGGATACGTAGCCTTTTTCAGTGAAAATTAGCAGATTTTGTTATCAGAAAACTCAAATACTATTTGCTCAAATTATTATTTTTGCATATCCTCTAGTAGATAAACTTGTGTCTTAAAAATGACGCTCCTGGCTGTCTGTAGTTGCTGTTAAGAATAAGAGAACTTGATGTTCAGGTCAGGTTAGAAATCTGAATTCCAATCATAATTGGATATGCTGTAAGATAGGTAATCACAGTGCATACCCTTGTTCTTAAAAATGCTAGCCATCGAATCCGGACGATATGACAAAATTGATAAATATAAAGTCATGTAATAAATATTTGTTCTTAACAATTCTTCATTATGGTAATAAATTTAAGACCACAAGTTTATTTTGACTTGGAATACAATTTTGTATCATAAAACATTTGATAATTACATCGTTAAAGCTTAGTTAAATAGTTGGGCAATTTAAAATCATAGTAAGATTTTTATTTATGCTACTGCAAAAATTAAGTATCTCAAAAATTTCATAAAAACTGTCTACGTCGGTGGGCCTTGAGTATAACATTGGCAGTTTTTGCTAGTGGGGTCATACCAATTGGATATATTGGTCCACTGGCAAAGACACTTTACTTAATCAAAATAACTGACACTTTATAAGTGGTGAGTGAGAGAAGGGTAAGTTGTTATTGGTATACTTACTTGTAAGTTCAAACATGGTTTCCAAGGGCACGGTATGATCTTCTTGGTTTGAACGTTAGAAATTTTGAACTTTAATCGCTTTTGTAATTGATAAACTATGCTGCTAATTATTTTGGACGGCAAGATGTGGTTTTGCTTTATTTGGACATCGGTAAAACATAAAACGTATGTAGGGTGAAGGGTTAGGATAACCGTAGGTACCGTCATATTTGGAAATATATTTTGCATAGCAACATCATCATATGGTTGGTTGGATTATGTAGAATTTACATGCATATTCTTTCTATTGAAGCATCAAATATATAGCTCATTGGTATTGAGGCTCAAATACGGCCAGGCCCATAATGAACCACAAAGAGAGTAGAAATATTTGGATTTCAATTGTGGTATAAAATGACAAGTGTGTTTGGACTAGGAGGCATATTTTGTACATTGAGAATTTTATCACTTAGAGTCTGCATGCATAGTTAAATGCCACTCTACTTTTTTCACTTGTTGGTAACCTTGCTTGTAACTTTTAACTCCTCCCAGCTGTGCAATTTGTATACGTGGGAAACAAATACGTATACTTCAGATGCCATCTACTTTCCTCTTGAAGGTCTTTGAAATCCAACAGAGCACGTCATTATAGATTTAAAAAACTCGGTTACTCCATTTCTCCTCATCACGTTTCCTCACGCAAGCTTTATATAACATTCCAATGATATTAATATAGGCTTGGCTAGTCAATAGAGCATCCTTATAAAAAAACTTTCTCAAAAAACTCCCATACAGTCCCAAAAGTTACCATCATAACCTTAAGAGTGCAAGTTTTACGTCGAGCGTTGCATAAAGCGGGCTATGAACCAGCCGGTATCCATTGTGACGACTATTTCTTTAACTTTTACTCATCTTAATGGAGGCATGTCAAATGCACAATCTCAATTTTTCTCCTAAAACAAATCTTAGTCCAGTAATATGAACTGTGAGCTTGTTTCAGATGGGGATTTGCGTTGCTGGTGCCCTCGACATGATTCGCGCCTTTCATCCTTTGTGTCAATGCTAGGCATCATCCTATCCCTGACATTTTATGTCCACAAATGTCACACTTCGGATGCAGTATATTTAGGAAGCGCCGTTCACCATTCAACAATTATCTGATCAGTGTGATCGGCACCACTAAACGAGCCAAACGCCTCGATTTCAATCTGTGCAAAGAATACTAAACTCTAATAGTGACCATGGAAAAATTTATGCCACCTTCTAGAGTTAGATTGGATAGGACTCAAGACTACCAAAGTAAGGTATTCAGAGAGTGAACCTTTCATACTCGCTAAACTATTAAAGTTTTATTTTTGTCGCGCGTTTGAAGGAAGGTATTCGTCATTTCCTGATAAAACCTAATCCTGATAATAAAAAAGGTTCATTCCAAACAACGGGACGAACCAGGCCCGGTTTTGATAGCTTGGCCACCGGTCGCAACTCGGCCACCTTCCTGTTACTTTAAATATTTTAAGATACTTCGAAGTCATTATTATTTCTATCAATCAATTGAACTCGTGCAAACCTCACACACTATAAGTATGATAAGTTTCATGCTTTGTATTACTTCCATTTCAACCAATAAATCAATTCGGTATAGTAAAACAATTATTTACCGAAAATAAGCAGCGCTGCCACCCTCAGTCCACTTTGTCATTTCATACGAGCATCGTCCTTTCGTTCGTCATCCGTAAGATTCTGGTCACATTTGGCAAGTACGTTACGAATTAGTCTATGACCGCTTTAAAAAGAATTTGAATCAGCTTTTTTGTAAGAATTTTAGTCAACAAAAGATTTTAGATCGAAGAAAAATTTCTGGTCGTCATTTATGGGGTCATACATTTTTGAGGTAAACCGATAACATGGGATATGATTAAGTCAACCACAGTTTAATTTATCTGGATACTTACTGCCACTTGTTGCACCCAGCATGCCATCGACAAAATTTTGGCTCTGAACCCATTGCCGCGAGAATTTGTACCGCTTCTTCTCCACTTGAAACAATCAATAGTGAGCAATAGTTGTATCTCTGCACAATGTAAAGTCTTTGCAGAATACTGCAGAATATTTGATACGGTTGCCACTTTTGCTAATTTTTAATATTTTAATGTTACATTATATCAATCATCTTTCGGAGAACTTCTTTCCTCGTTGTCTCTCTATAACTTAATTTCATGCATGGAAAACCATATACCATTCGCAATTCTTCACCAACATGTAATATTCATTCAATAATCAAGCTTTCATCCTTTGTCCGCATGTTGCATAAAAATTGGAAAAATTTGTGTTTTTTGTCCTGTTTTGCTGACTTTTCATGCAGATAGCGTTAAAATTTACGAACTCCCGAGCAGCAGAGAAATGTTAAAAACCAATGTAAGATGAAATTCCTTTACATTAAAAGATTGATACTTGTGGACAAACCACAAAAATCGAGAATGCTGGACTGCAGATGGGTATTTAAATTTAAACAAAAACCCAGTGGAGCAGTTTACAAATGAAAAGCTCACTGGGTCATAAAAGGCTCTAAACAAAAGCCAGGGATCGATTGCACAGAAACCTTTTTAAATGTATGACTGATCTGCATTTGTTGGCCACGCAATGGATTCGTTTGGGTATGTTGCCCTATACGTAGACAACGGACTCGTAATAGGTAAAAAATCAAAGTTGTGGAGAGTGTTCAAGAAGCCACAAAAGAAGGATTTGATATCTTCAAAGCAGAAAGATTTAATGGATTACTAATTGTTACGCAAGTAACATATTTATCCACCAAGTAGGATACGTGAATACAATATTGGATCGTTTCAACTTGCAAGAAAGCAACATAGTTAATGTGCATATGCAACCCAATACAGGTCTTATGCCTGTTCATCCACCTTCCCTTTTCTGTGGCTGGTGGGTTCTCCCCTAATCATCGACGCTCAGAATTAACCGAAGTTCTTTCAAGGCCACAGAGATTCATTTTCAGGATCTCGGAGTTGCTGATGTAGGCATGTCAATAGCCAACACTGTTAAAATGTGAACCCTCCAAGAAAATACAGACCGAGACAAGGCGACTTATGGAAGAGTTACAAAAGCAAGTCAACATAAACACCAAGCCTCTTCATAATCTTACTGCAAATTTTAATGGAGCTATTATAACCATAAAAGCAATTAATAATTGCATTAGTTAAATTCTGTCAGTCATTAAAGGTAAGATTGACTCCAGATTAGCTAATGTATCATTATCAGGAAGGAGGATAGTAAAGCGGTAGTCATCGGCTCCATTTAGAATATCCCATTTTGCACTTATAGAAGAAAATATTTTAAATTGCTTGGCGTACTTGGAATTATTAGTGCGCAAGTCAAGATTTGAGTGGTATGACGCTAATAAACGTAATCAAAATGAAAAGTCATGAGACAGGAGACAATTCTCATGAGACAGTCCAGACGTTGGCCATGACTATCTGCCATAAGGCCCTCTTACACGACGGAAAGGCATAACAAATCCAAAAGTTCAAAGGAATCGTTTTTATTTTCCATGTTGAATTGGTCTTTATCAACGCAATAATTGCACCGAGCAGTAAGATGCACCAAAAGGATTTCAGATAGAAATATCAATTCACTATTATTGTATGAGTCTCACTTGGACAAAAAAGCACTCACTGCTTTTTATCAAAGCCCGACTCATCCAATAACATGCTTATCAACATTTAGAGCTCAGTTTTCCGAATGATGAAAATTATAATTTTACTCAATTCAGGCGTAGTAAACTAATGCTATCTGTTATTTCAATGCAATTATTATTCGGGATTGAAAATACAACATAAAACTTACTTGTTCTTGGCTATAGTATCACGTACTCTGACTTAAAGGCAAATTACTATATTCAAAATTTTATTTCCGTGATGATGCAATTTCGGATCTTTTTATTTCTTTAGGCAAAGTTTTTCTTAGATATTTTCCTTAAAAATCAACTACCACTTGTAAAATTAGCAATAGCTCAAAGTACTACAGTTTGTTGCCAATTTTTAAAGACATTTCAAAGAACAATCCTGCAACAGTAGACCATGACCATTTCTTAATGAAAACAATCAAATAACTAGCTGCTTCTGTAATCAACTGTATTACTTTTGTTTACTTTTATGCTTTAGAAAGTGGTGAATGGAACGAGTATAGCAAGAGTACATATTTTTGCAAGCAGAATGTGAGCGTTTCAGTGTAAGAGTATATTGGATAGAAATAGTCTTGTCGCCGATTCTTAAAAAAGATCATTGCCCTATATTTCGATGAAAACATATTATGGGCCAATGTCATTTCAGCTCGTCCTTTATGTTAATATAATTTTCAGCGGAAGCACACAATCCGGAAAAAGTTCAACGGCAACTGACATTATTAAAAACCGACCTAAAATCTTTTTAAAACCAGTAAAAAAGGTGGTACATTTTGAATCAGATTAGCACACAATTTTTTATGCTGTCAAAGATGATGAAGAAGTAGTGCTTGTATACAATGAAGATGATTAGGAGCAAAAATTTCATCAATGAAATACACAAGCTCATCGCCGTTAATGACTTTTAAGCAAATGCTTAAAACATGATTTGTTCAAATATTATATTATTATATTATAAAATAAATATTATTGACTTGTTTTTCCGAAGGAGTCATTATAGTAATTGCACGACGATTTTTATGATTCCGCTTTTATTCCCTCCTTCCCTCCCTCCTTCCCTCGAAGCCCTTACATTAAACTTAGTCATCATCTTTTATTGAAAAAAGCTTCCTTGAACGTGACCTTCATTATAATTTTCTCGAAATACTGCCATATGAGTGGAAATTTTTGTTGAGTAGTTATCTGTTTCAAAATTATAAAACATTTGTGATTTGAATGCACGCTTTGTCACCATTTTGAATTAATTACCGTGACTTTATATATAATAAACCTGGTCAAGTCAGTAAAGAATATTTGCACCTAAACAATAAACATGATTCGTTTGCGATTTTCTCCATAATTTAATAAAATGCAACAAAGATGTTTTTATTACAAACTTCACATGAGCTAACTTTGATGAGATTAGTTTCTTTTTTCATGCCTCAGCCACCGTGTCAAAAGATGACACAAATAATTCGGCCTTTTTGAAAACCATTATATGTATACGAACTCACTAGCCTGAAGAACATTTTTATAAATAACAGAAGAGTAAAAATACATATTATGGCTTGTGCTTTTTAGACTGGTTTTTATCCGCAAAAACCGTGTACTTCGCCTCCGGAGTAGGCAAACTATTTGAGTTTTAAAAGTATCAGGTCGACGAAATCTTCACATGCGGACACTACATTCGGTATGCACTCTCTAATGTGGTGGGTGCTAATGTTTATCCCTTGTAGAAAACAGTTTTTTTGCAAGGTAGCACTTAAAAACCATTTTGCTAGTTAATTTCTTGAAAAAAATGATGGAGTTATTTAGAAATATAAATCACTTGAATCAAGAATCAAAGCACAAAATCTTTCGCACATTTTTTCTTAAACTTTTATACACTCTTCATGATCCTTTAATGCATTTAAGCTCTACGGTGCAGCCCTCCGAGAAAAGTAAGCATACTCTTCTGAAAATACGAACTCCACATCTTACAGTTTTCTTCAATTCTACAATGAATTCTACAATTCAGTTAAGCTCATATGAGACAGAGAAGCAGATCGTCAAGAAAAATACAATAAATACATTCTCAAACGTATTAAAAAATCTGGCATGATAGCAGGATTACTTATCGGAACTAAACTTACATTTTTTCAATCTGTCAACGTATTTAAGCTTAACGTTGAACCTCTCTGAAAAACTACTAAATTCCTCTGATGATACGTACTGCACATCTTATAATTTTCTTCGATCCTACAATGCAGTTAAGTCCAGCTCGTCAGAGAAAAGAGACAATAAATACATTCTTACACGTATTTAAAATTCAGCATGATAGCAGGTGTAATAATCAGCAACAAAAGAACGAGTAGTCGTTGTACACCAGATGATGTATTTCCCAAGCAAAATGAAAAAATTCCAAAATTTCTGCATTAATGATTACTGATGATGGTGATGGGCGTGTTTGTTGTCTGGAAAGAATTGCACGAATGAAGCATCCAGTATGTTAAAGTTATTTAATTAATTGAACGAGACATTATAATAATGGCTAGTTCTACTAACCACGCGTGACATATTTTTTAAAAAAATTTTCACGCGAGAAAACGAGATTTTTAGTGCTGAAAAGAAATTGATTGTGGGATTGTGAAAAGATCGGATGGATTGTGAATTGTGCCTGGGGAGGACGGGAGGGGGAAGGCATCCACTCAGTGATGAATGCTCAGAAATTTTTTTCCAATTCGTTGCAGGTGCTGGATGTTATCTTTGAAGGTGCTTCTCTGAATGATTTGATGTCGTTCCGATCTTGTGCAGCAGCTAAAGACTCGCATCTTCAACTGAAATGAGGGAAACTGAGGAGATGATAATAGGACGAAGTAATATACAGAATCCACTAGAAAGCTTCACTAAGTTCGTAGACGGGGATCATCTGGTAGCACCTGGTTGTGGACTCCTTAAGAATAGCAGGCAACTCGAACTTTTGGCAACTTTACGGCACCTTTATCAAGCGTTTAAAATTAGATGTTGAGTTCCAGTCGTCTGATGCAATGTGTCTAGAGATTTGTGAGAATTGTCCAAATATTAAGCACGTTAACATAAAGAGTCACATTTGGGAACACTCTAATTGTAGGTTCCTGTGTTTTCTGAGAGGATGTGTGAATAAAATGTGTATTATCATTCAAAGCAATATGAGGAATATAACGGAATATGAAGGATATTTTGAGAGTGGAATGGATAGATGGAGTGATACAGCTTCTTAAAAACATAATTTTGATGCAAATTTGAATTTTGAACATAATTTTGAATTAAAATCTAATGCATGCGTAATGTAAGTGTTCGTAACGGAAATCGTTTATTTGTAAAACCAGCATGACCATACCTGAATGACCGAATTTCTCAGATTTTGTGATTACTAGTTGTAGAAATAGTGTACCGTAAAACTCCGAATTTGGTTTATGTGTAGGTCATTGCATATACACCTGAGCCTCATCTAAAAAATCGATTGCGTATGCCGGCCGCCGCTTTGTTTCCCTTGAAGAGTGGTGCGAGCCGCCGCAGCTCCATCTCTCTGTTTTTGTTCTATATTAGCACCTAGCGACATTTTCTACCATGCTTATTTTCTGCTATGCATCAAACATTTTATCCCTCACCAATCAAGCTGGAGCGGCTTAAACTAGAATACAACCAGAAAAGTTAAATGCAGTATTGAAATCAGTGCTAATAAATATTTTTAAAACTATTATTATAAATATTTTTAAAACTATTATTACAAATATTTTTTAAACTGTTATTGGAAACATACATTTCAAAAAATTTCATTAAAAATATGATTATTACAAAATAAAGTCGCAGTCTTTTTCAGTCTGAATATCCTCTTCAAAGGCGACGGTGAAAAAATTAGTTTTCAGTTCATGAACTTCTGGTGCAGGCTGCAATGTATATATGCCTGATAAAGCCGTGAGGTAAAACCTAAATATGGACAACGACGACCTTGCTGATGAATACGAGGGAAAATATTGCGAACTGGAAAAATTGCGAATTCTGCGAACGAGAAAAAAGGTCTTGTTTCAAAATGGATGAGGATAAAAAGTAGGTATGTGAAAATATGAATCCTTAAAATATGTAATTATATTATCTACCGTCTGCCGCACGTCATCATCGACTTTAAATGTTATGGTTACATCAGTAAGCATGTGGTCATGCTTCTTGCATTTTTTCGAGAATCAACACAAGTCTTGTCAGACAGTCGGGAATAGAAGGGAATGGAAATGACGGGATATACTTCGACTGTCCTCGACAATCCGCATTTTATTTGAGTTGTGAATTCCTGACGGTAAAAAATCTTCAGAGGGCCCATAAATATTTATAGAGTTGGTGTCAGAACTTTGAGTGGTACTCTTCTGAATGAATGAAGGGCATTGGTCTTCAGAAAACTATTTTTATAATGTTTTCTGAATTTTGGGATACCACATTCCTCTCTTTCATATTTCGCCTCGTTATCAATACTTTTTTCAAATGAAAAATATTTTCTTCTTAACGCTCTGATGTGCTTTTTTGTGAAATATGAATGGGATGATTAATTTGATGAATGGAGTGACAAATTGGTCTGCTGCAAAGACCGTTGATATACTTTACCTGCTGTCAGTTCTTGCCTATTTGTTGAAGGAAGGAAGCCTATTTGAGTATTTTTGTGTGTTGGAACTTTGTTCATGAGGCTGAACTTTTTCACTCTTTTCAAAATTTTCTGCCTCACTTCCCTTAGGTGTATATATTATATACGTATGTGTATAATCCTTTGTCGAACAATGCAAAGTCATAATTAAGTGTGTCGTTGACCGCAGGTTGTCCTTCTCTCAAAGATTTACTTTACTCTGATTTACCTGCACATTTTACACCTTCTATTTGTTTTTCCTTTTTGACTGAAGAGTACGTTCTTCCAACTGGGTGCTCGGAAGAGAATTTTCATCTTTAGATTGGTTTGAAAATTGGACCATCTTTTCCACATTTTTCATTAGTTTTTGTTCACTTCCATTAGTGGTCAAAGATTTTGTGGCAATGGAAGCTCATGACTTTAATCTGTTAGTAGACAAAGAGGATAACATTAGTGTAGCTAAATATTTTGGACTTACGGTTATGTCAAGACAAACACAATAATAAGTCAATTACCATGGACAAAGATGAACGTGGATTCATGGCAATAAATTCAAACTTTCAGTGTGCTGAACCCCAAGAACCAAAAAACTATTATAATGTCTCAGACTGTCAGGAAAAATCACTGGTGAATGTTTACGATTTTGTAAAATACAAGTTTTAAATAACAAATATTATGTACTGGACAGGATCTAATATAACCATAAAAGGAGTTAAGTCAAACTGTTCTAAAACCACAATGATTTTTCCAATTTCGGAACTTCCGATGATTGTAAACGAAGGCGACTTGAGGCTAGATAAACTTAACTTTACAGTACACGGGAGAGCTGACACAATTCTTCGTCAGTCAGCTCTTCGTCATATACCAATGTTGTACAACTTCACCGACAGTAAATTTACGTGTGACGAGAATTTTACCTTGCTTAAGTATTCTGATTACTCAAATATGCCAGTGGCGCATATAGTGGGGTACAGTTTAGGTTTTATTGCGTTTTTTATATCGATATTTTTATTTGTTTGGAAATTGCATGGTAGAAACAGGAAAAGTAGACAGGTTACTGCACAAATGAGAGTATAATTAAGTAACGGAAAACATTTGATTATGCAAGGTGACTGATTATTACGTAGATGAATCGAAGATGAAGTCGTAGTTATGCTTGTGTATTGTGTTTGTCCGTCTGTCTGTCTGTCCGTGACTTTTGACATTTTGACGTCAAATTTTTCGTACGAGTACGTTAGATCAAGGAGACGACGCCCCTATTGGTTTTGGGGTCAAAAGGGCACTTTTAATCATAGACATGCCAAGTCATAACAAGTTATTATTAACAACACTGTAATTACGAAAACAACATTATTATGGATGATAAAACTGGAACTTTGTATAAATGCATGAATGTGTTCATTTACTTTGATTAAAAAGATGCAAGAAATAATTATGTTAAACACACCCAATAATAATAATTATAAGAATAAGAGGATGATGAGGATGAAAAGCATGCACGACGTGTCTGCATTATTTTAAATTACATTTTATTCATGATGTTAAAAAGTGACGAACTGGAAAAGCTGCTCAAATAGAAATTGGAAAATTTATGAAATTTTAAGATGATAATTTGAGAGGGTTAAAAAATATTCATATTCATCAATACCATTAAACACGTAGTTTTAAACGTATTTGGACTTGACCAAAGCGTTGTTTATTTTGTTTAACATTTTAAAGGAAATTTTATTTAGATCAAGTTTGAGAATAATATATACTCCTTATTTAGTTTTATTTTCCGTGTATTTTTAGAACTTTATTCTTAACAAAATAATCATATGAACTGAATGTGGAAGAAAAGTATCCATTTGCTTACTGATTTATTCACCCACATGCTCCAAGATTTAGAATTGAAAAACAAATTGTTATTGTGCAAAAGTATGTTCTAGAAAGTTATTCCTCTCTGTTAAATATTTGTCTATATATTGTTAAAGCAACTATTGTGACAAAATAAACTTAATCTATTGTATTTCTACCATTATAGGTGTCTGAACAGTGTGAACACGGTCTTCATCGAGCGATGTGAAGCTCCCGAGCTCACCCTCAAATGTAGGTGTTTCATCAAGAACTAGATCCTGAACCTACACCTTGAGTAAGCACATAACAAAGGAGTGCCAAGGCTTCTCACGGAGTGCACCAACCTAAAGAGATCGATCCAATTTTTCCTATTCTTTTGATGCTGCTGCTAACTATTATTGAAACTCCAGAAGGAGATATTAATTTGAACTCATTTATGTACATAGACAACATACGTATACTCTTATACATTTTGTGAAGACTTCATGACGACTTCAATGTGTTTATCGAGAGGAATGTAAGCTCAGAAAATTTGGTTTGACCTGTAAAAAAACTTGAATCAAAGCTATTCTTACTTGCAAAAATATTTTATATTCAAAACATTTAGAACTTAGATCCAACAATACTTTCTCAGAGTGAAATTAGATTCATTAAGGCAATGTCGTCGCAATTTCATTTAAAACGACGTTCTTTGTGCGTAAATACATGCATAAATTGGAATAATAGAGAATTTGAATACATAAATGTGTACACTATTATTGGTGCAATAACTCAAACAGTCTCATTTTGAGTCTTTTTTGAAATGTTCTAAGCTGCATGGAGAGCTAGAACTGAATTTGTAAGGGTAATTCGTCCCGGGATGAAGAAGGTTGGAAGAATTATCGCAGAAACTAACAACATAGAGAGTGCTTTCATGTTGTTATGTAGCAACTTCATATCGTTGTAGTATTGAGAGTGCATAATAATTATACTATGTTGCTAAAACTGGAGAATAATTGACAAATCAGTGACGTATAAATGAAAATCAAAAAAGGCAACAAAAATATTTATTAAAATTTCAAATGAAAAATATTCCAAAAGACTAAAATTCCATAGAAGATTGAATAAAAGGTTAAAGTATGAATGAGACCAAATTGATTAGGGATATATAAGTTAGTGGTGCAGTTTCAGGTGTGTGAGGTTGTAGGCTGCTTATGGGTTACGCATTTAACCTCCTTCGCTTTGACGAATCCACGAACAAAACAGGTGTACGTTTTCTCGAAGTCAAAGATAACAGGATGTAAATTCTATGCTCAATTCATATAGGTAATACAAAAACCAATTATTCATTGTAATGTAATGTATTACCTGACAAACAGATTCGATAGTTCTTCGAAGCGTCTCGGCAATGTTTCTCATAAGGGTAGCCTGGTTCAGTAATGTTCAATCCAGCGCTTCTGAAAATTAAGGATCCAGCACTCAAAGCACTTGAGTTCTATGAGTTTCATTTAAACAATTCACAAGCAAATATATTTTGTGGTGTAAAATGTACGCAAAATATGATTTTACCCAACTTTTTGGAAATTTGGGAAGGCCACAACCACCCACGACAACAATAATAACTAAAATTACGGAAGTAAATGTCTTCCAGCCAACAGTAAACTTTTGGCTTATCTTCGAATTTGTATTTCTACGTATAAGCACATTAAGAGATGATGCGCTGATTAATGATTCTTGGTCAAAACCAACCATATTGTATTATTTAAAATAGATATGCAGCAAATTCAAAGCAAAATGAATATGACAATAACAACAAATGGTTCAAGTTTTTTATTCAAAATCATGTGAAAATTTTAAGTTTTCAAAAACGTCAAAAATGATTCAAGCTCCTTCGAGGGTTCATAAGTTTTTGCAATTTTGGAATCTACAATTTATGAGTAATTCTAGGGAATTTTGCACTTGAATGTAAATTAGAAACCTTGATTTTAAGTTTGTAAATCACTATTTTTTCAAATTTTACCAAAATTTTGTATTTTGAATAAAACTCAGGTATAAAAATTGTCGTCGTATTAACGAAAACATAAATTGAATTTTGGTGTAGGTAGGCATTAAAAAACTTGTCGCGAATGCGGAGCTCCAAGGTCCCAACGCGCATCCCGGTCCTAGACTGACAGAAAAAATTTAAAGGGCTTAAAAATTGTTAGCAACCAAGTATCGTGCTTCAGTCGATCCAGGGTTAAAACGTTTTGTCACCTGTGTTCATCATACATTGCATTTATTTATCATTATCATCACTTTAATCAAAATTAGGTCCGGAGGTGTGGTGTGCTCCCTATAACGGGAACGGTGTGGTTTTATTTCAATATTATCTATATCGCGCGCACACACAAATTTTCTCACATCATTAAACTAGAAGCAATTAAATTCTTGTTTTGTGATCATCTCGATTTTATTCTCTCTTGCTCTTCACCTGAAATTTTACCTCTCTCGCATCCTCAGAAAATGAAAGTTTACATTACAAGTTTTTCTCATTTCACATAACGCATTCCGCTAAAAGCAGGGAAAAACAAGATCACAACCACTAACCTTTCGCCAAAGGGCAAGCTCTTTAGACGCTGTCGGATCACCCAGCTAAGCTAGTAAGGTAATTTAGTGCAACAAATGTCTCTAATACATATCGCTGCTGTCTATCGAAAAGGCACTAAGTCCAAGAGCACCCAGAATGAAAAGGGCTTAAGTAAAAAAGTGGCC
>JAQIXX010003814.1:0-18210 GCA_034700605.1 Willowsia nigromaculata
CTCGTCGTCGACGACCTGCTGCAGGTTCTCGAAGGAACCAAGATGGGGACACAGGTGGGGATGACTCTGGAGAGGTGGCTACATCTGGATCTGTTAAGAGGTCTTTAAAAGATGCATCCACAGATGGAAAGCCAAAGAAGCCGAGGATGCGAGGCCTCGATGTGGGGAACAGCCAAGATGTCAACGACATTTTGGAGGAGAAGCAGAAAACAGCTGAACTGTTTGATCAAGGTTCAACTCAGCAGGTTAACCCAGACGCGGATGATGATGATGATGATGACGAAGAAGAGGCTGAGGGTGAGGACGAGGATGATGGTGATATCGATGAAGATGATTGTGAAGGTGTAAAGTGAGATTGTTGGTATGAAGGAAGTTCATTGACATGATGTATATGAAAGTGTAGTATGAAAATTAGATACTAGTTATCATGAATCATGAGTAATATCCTTTTATACTACTTTATGTGTTTCTTATCATATTTGTCTGGTTTCATTTACTGTGTTTCATTGAAATAAACCATATTAATATTTCTTATTCCACAAACCCTCTCTTCATGTTTTTTCCAAAACAAGTCAATGCAGCTTTCCATCTTTTTCAGTCCACTTTTGACTTTCAGACATCATGGATCCAACTATAGCATACACGAGAAATCACTTAAACAAACGGGAACGAATGGTTGTTAAAATTCATAAAAGTTTCTGTAGAGCTAGCAAAGATAAACGACTAGGTTGTGGAGTACATTTCCAAGTTACTTGAATTCGATTCCTAGTTGATTGCCTTTACTAGCTCTACTTTTTGCTTGTTTTCAGTTCCATTGCAATCTTTGCCCTGGAAAATTTACAACATACCGAGGATTTGACCGGCACTCGGAAGAAAGACATTTGTGTAAGTACTGTGGACAAGTGTTTCAAAATATTGTTAGCCATGTGTGTGATCATCGTTCACGACACCTGGAGGGCATGGGTGCACCGTTTCTACCTCCAGATCTGCAGTTGGGAAGCTTTTCTTTTGTCAACCAAGCAAACATGGGTACAATCTCAGTGTATAAACATGATTTTACACAACCCATCGTTTATGTTGAACATGGTTTTCAGTTAATCCACAACGATTTAAAAAATTTGTTGAACCAATTCATTGTTCACTTCGCAAACATAAAGTGCAGATTTATTCTAAACACGCGATTGATTGATATAAAAACAGGTACACCAGTCGAACGTTCCACTGCTACACCACTTATGTCAGTGCTTCATACTAATTTTGTTGAGAAGAGCATATCCTTTGTCATAGATTTTTTAATTACTGCTCTAAATCTTTTTAATGAGAATGGTTCTGGGTACTCTATTGATGGACTAGTCTCTCTCGTTGTCCACATTGGACAATTAAGGGCTGTATCTGTTGGTGGTTACTTGCCTCTACCTCCAGAGTTTAAAGGCACTCATGGGCTTTTGAATATCAAAACAAAAACCGAGAATAACTGCTTTAAATTATCAGTTTTGTCACAATTTTTTGGTGAATCTATTCTGTTTGACATTTTCCCACATAAAAAGTTTGAGCAGCTTGACCACAAAGAGAAAAACAAATTAAAATATCAGACAGAAAATCCGAAATCGTATAAATACATGGAAGAATATGTTAAAAGTAACAAAATCATTGACTTTGACGGTTTTGAGGAAAGTGTTTCTCTTTTAGATATTGACAGGTTTGAAATCATCAACGACATCTCAATCAATGTGTATGGGCATCGAGGCAAGTCAATTTTTCCTGTTAGATTAACCAAGAAAGATTACGTTGATCATGTCAATCTTCTCTTACTTAAAAAAGCAAATGAAACGTGTAAAAATGAACTCAATAATTGGAAAAAAATTCCGGTTACTTATCATTTCGTATTGATAAGAAATATTCATTCGTTTCTTGACAATTCTAAACAATGCAATAAAAAATTCTGTAGGTGGTGTCTACGTAGTTGTACAGAAAACTTAATAGGACATGAGAAAAAATGTAGACAAGTTCACGATGCTGGGGTTCAAGTAAAAGAAAGTGGTGAAAAATATCAGTTTAAAAGCCTATTTATGAAATGGGATCAGGTATATAAAATCATTTATGACTTCGAAGCTTATAACATTTCATCGGGAAAGTCAGCGCCAAAAGTAAACGCAAAGAAACTAAGTTACACATATGTGGAGTCAAATTTTGAGGTCTCTGGCTTTGGACTTGCGCTCTGTGGACTGGATGGCAACCCTATTTTTCAATACTATTATTCAGATGAAAACAATATGGAGGAATTCTTTCGTGTTATGCTATTTTTGGATAGAGAAATTGTTGCAAAGTTAAAGCGGGATTTTGTAGAGTGTCGGGTTACCCCAGATGAACAAAGCTTTCATATAATAGCTCAGCGATGTGAAGAGTGCAAGTGCTATTTCACCAAAAAGAACCCTAAAGTTTATCATCACCATCATTATGATCCTAACCATATAGTTCAAACTATCTGCAGCCGATGTAATAGAGCTATAGTTCACAAAAAGTTTATTCCATGTATTGCACATAATGCAACACATTTCGATTTGCATTTTATCCTCAAGTCTTTACGAAAGGAGCATCACGCCAAAGTTAAAAGAATTATTCCAAAAAACACAGAGCATTTTATGAGTATAAGCATTAATAACCTTCGATTCATTGATAGCTGTCAGTTCCTTAACAGTTCTTTGGAAAAACTTGTTTTGCGTGTAAAAGGAGGTGGATCTCCAGAGGAAATGAAAAAATTTGAGCCATTCCATAAAGGATTCAACTATCATCCTGATGCAAATATGCTCATGAGTAAACAGTTCTTTCCATACGAATGGCTAGATGACCCGCAAAAGCTTAAACTCACATCACTTCCCCCAAAGGACGCCTTCTATTCTTCTCTTACGGAAACGTCATTGTCAGAGGAAGATTATCAACACGCTTGTTTAGTTTGGAATAAGTTTGAGTGTAAAACATTTAAAGACTACATGTTGTTGTATTTAAAGACTGATGTGCTGCTTTTGTTATGTGTGTTTCAAGCATTTCTGACAAGTAGTCTTGAAACATATGGAATTTCACCCATACACAGTTATTCACTGGCAGGATACACCTATAATGCTGCAATGTACAGTCTACGAGGGACAGAAACACAACACTGGGACTACATAACAGATATAAACTTTTACGAGATGTTACGAAAAAATGTGAGGGGAGGGATGTGTTTTGTGACAAAGCGAATATCCACAGCACTTTCGGAACGCCTTGGTGACCGAAATGTTGCAGACGAAGACAGAAAAGAGATATTATATGCAGATCAAAATTCTTTATATGCTTGGTGCATGCAGCAGGTACTATGTTTTCAATATTATTGAAATATTTTTGGTCTCACTCTTAGAATAACTTCTTGTTAACCCACGCTGAAAAGTAAAACAAGTATGTTGGTTATTATTTAAAATAGATGCTACCACATTCTGAGTACATTGAGCTGACTGTGGAAGAGATAACACGGATGAACTTATTATCTCTTCCACATGATTCTGGAGAAGGATGGATATATGTAGTGGATATGCATTATGATGAATCGCTTCATGATGTCCAGAACGATATGCCGTTCTGTCCCAGTAAAGAGCGCATTGACCCGAACCAGCTATCTGAATTCCAAAATTACTTAAGAGAGAAGTATTCGCAGGAACTGAACAACCCGCTTGGAGGAGAAAAACTTCTTCTTACACTAGGTCACAAACGAGGATATGGTGTGTACTACAAGCTGCTACAATTCTATGTTCGACATGGAATGCAAATAACCAAAATACACACGATATACAAATTTAAAGAAAAGTACTTGTTTCGAGATTTTATTACAAGCAATATCGCACGTAGAAGAGAAGCAAAGGATGAGTTTACAAAAGGTCTTTTAAAGCTGTATAACAATGCAATTTTCGGTAAATGTCTTAATATAATGGCAGGACTAACTGTTAGGTTCAGCAATACTCGGACTGATACTCTAGAATACTTGGCTGCTCATAATTTAAAGGATGTCAAAATTCTAAATGAAGATTCCTGCTTATTTTTCTTTGAGGGAGCGAAAGCTCTTATTAATAAACCTTATGCAGCTGGTCAGGTAATCTTGGACTTGTCTAAATTAAAGATGTATGAAACCATGTACGAGGTACTCGTTCCTACCTTAGGTAGAGAAAGGTGTATCTGTATGTATTCTGATACTGACAGCGTCGTAATGGAGATTAAAGATCCCAAAAATACATACATTCAAGACCTTGCATCCATGAGTGAACACTTTGATTTTTCAAATTTATCAAAAGATGATCCGCTGTATTCAACAGTTAATGAAGGAGTTGCAGGAAAGCTCAAAATCGAGCATCATTTTATAAGGGAATTTGTTGGTTTGAAACCAAAGATATACAGTCTCTTGTTTGCTTGTAGCAAATGTAAAGGAGAAATAGAGGAAGGGGCAGTTTGCGACAAATGTAAAGGCGAAGCCAAATACGACATGCGAGCAAAAGGGGTACCGCGTGTAGCTTTAAAAAGATTCAATCATCAAATGTTTAGGGAGACTTTGGAAGATGAAGGGGTTCGGTACACTAATTTTAAGCGTATTCAATCCAAAAACCATCAGGTCAGTGTTGTTTCTGCCAGAGAAATTGCTTTTCACGCGCTAGATTTAAAAAGACATTTATTGCCAGATAAGATCAATTCACTAGCATATGGCCACAAACGAATTAGGTTGGAATGATAACATAATGTGAATAACGTCCTAGTCTGAAAGTAGTAAATAAATAATTCATTTGTAAAATTCTATTGTCGTATAAATTGTGTTTCTTCTTTATGCTCAATTTTCATCAATTTTCATCCATTTTCATCCATTTTCATTTGATTTTGTTATTTAAGTAAAGAAACTTTCTTATCTTATCCCATTTACTTCTCGTCTTGCATGTTTTTAACATCTGTCTTATCATTATGGATTTTCCATTGATAGATTTAAGATTAAAATGGCCCTTCACCATGATGGTAAATGGCCCGAGCTGCTGTGGCAAGTCTGAGTTTGTCTTATCTCTAATTCAAAGGAGCTCAGAAGTCATTGACACTCCCCCCGAGCAGATTGTGTACGTGTATACGGAAACCCAAAAACGTTTCAAGGAATTTGCGAAGACAAATCCTCATGTTCATTTTACATCTGAGAAGGATGACCTAGATAAATTTGTGAACCTTGGACGTCGCTTGCTTGTCGTTTTCGATGACCGAATGCTGGAATTTGGGGGGAAGGAAAACGATTACATCACTTCCTTCTTTATTAAGAAATCGCATCACCAAAATTTAGGGGTTATTGTGCTCCTGCAAAACTTTTTCGCGGCTGGCATGCGAACCTGCTCGTTAAACAGCAAATATATAGTTTTATTTAAAAGCCCCCGTGATGCCAGTTCAGTGTATACCATTTCACGTCAAATGTACCCTCGTCACCCATATTTTTTGGTTCAAGCGTTTGATTTAGCCACGGAAGGAAGCTACAGATACATTTTGATTGATTTAACACAAGACATGAACGATAAATTACGATTAAGAAGCTCAATTTTTCCATCAGATGAGCTAGTTTTCTATGTTCCTCCAAAATAGTGCCATGGATCATGTATTTGAGAACAAAGACTTTTTAAAGGACATTGCAACTGGAAGTTTGCAACATTTTCGTCAGTCATTGGACAAAGCTTCACCAGAACAGATTGACGCTATATTGCATTGTCTACACCTGGCAGTTTTTACAGACATTAAAACACCACCATTGTCACAAAGGTTATCAAAAAAAATTAAGTCAATTCTAACCGAAGCAGAGCCGGTTGAGAACGGGGAAACGTTTTTGGATAAGGTAGTTAACTTTTTAAGAGAACACAGAGTGTGGTTGCGACCTCTCATTTGTGCAATTCTTTCTAGAGTCATAGAAGATGCGTTTGTATTTGTTTATTCATGCGTGTGAATTCATGAATAACCATGATACCGGTTTTATACAAAGTGCTTCCTCGAGAGGAGTGGGAAAGGCTAACGCAATGCAGGCAAGCAGTGGACAAAGAAACCTCTCAAAATCCAGCACACTCAGATAAACTTGAAAACAATGGAAAGCTACTTAAGAGTTTGGTTCAAGCTTTACCCTTAGTTGAACGTAAAAAAGTTAAGGATGCTCTATTAAAAGTTAAAAAAACAATTAAGTTGGTAAAGTGGAACGAGTATGGGGAATTTAGTTTAAACTCAAAAATTTTAAACATTGGACATTTCTCCAGTATAGTGTTCTCGGTATTTTACCTACACAAGACGAATGGCCTCATTACAAAGACCTTCTAGTTCAGTCTAAATTACCAAAATCCTTGTTGTCACAAGTGGCTAAACTAGATCTCAAATACTTTAAAAAAGCTAGCAACAATTTCTAATGCCAAGAAGACCACACCTTAAGATCTACCTATTTTGACAAAGGGGATGACCTGGTTTTGTTGCATGAAACTTTGCGCCGTGTTTCTGATGTGTCGTTATTACACCATCTGTTGTGAAGACGTGATACCAGTGTAAAATGGAACTTAAACCCCAATATGTAAAAAGACAGTATTTGAACATACGAAGTCCAGGCTCTTATGGTTCTTTCTACTCGTTCTGGAAAAACAAAAAAGTAAAGGATATAACAGCTTTAAAAAAGGATCTTCAAAAAATCAACACATATACACTCCATGTTCCACGCAGAAGAAACTTTAAAAGAAGAGCTGTTATCGTCAATCACATTGATAGCATCTGGGCTTCAGACTTAATTGATTATTCAACTTATAGTCGAATGAATGGTGGTCATTCATTCATTCTTTTATGTGTAGATATTTTTTCAAAGTATTTGTGGGCCGAGCCTCTGAAAAATAAAAGTGGTAAAACAGTAGTGGAAGCTTTCAAAAGGATTTTTAAGCGCACAAAACGTCGTCCCAGGAAAGTTTGGTGTGACAAAGGGTTGGAATATTATAACCAGTGGTTTGAAGCTTTCCTGAAACAAGAGAATATTGAGCTGTATAGCACAGCGTCATATTTAAAATCAAATTATGCAGAGAGAGCCATTCAGACATTAAAGACAAAGTTAGAAAGGTATTTTACTCATGTAGGAAAACCAACATGGCTATCTGTTTTACAACCAATGATTGACACTTTAAATAATACTTTTCACCGAACTATTAAACGTATCCCAGCGTCAGTAAGCAAGAAAAATGAGAATGAAGTTTTTCAAACAATGTACAACCATTTGATAGATCTAAACCCCAAAAAGCCAAAGTTTAGAATTGGACAATTAATCAGAGTGGCTACAACAAAGTTACATTTCACCAAAGGATACAAACAGAATTTCCTCGATGAACCATTCACCGTGAAGGCCATACACAATACGATTCCCGTCATCACGTACACAATACAAGACCAGGGTAATCCCCCAGAAGAAATTCGGGGGCATTTTTATGAGCAAGAACTAACACCAATAGAACCGGAAGCATTAGAACCTAAAAAAGTCAAATAATGGAGGAACAGTCAACATTTACGGTCACCCTACGCTCTGATGATTCTCTAGATGAATTTCATAGAAATTCAGGAACAAATTTTTCAAATAGGCTGTGGAGATCTCTTCATTTGGAACCAAATGTTTGGGAGGTTGCATTAGCAGAAATTTACTATACCTTACCACCAGAGTCACCTCCTGGTATTAATCACCTGGTTCCCTCTACCTTATCGAGAAAGAACAAAAAATCATCAGAAAGCAATTCAAACAACTCTAATCAAATTCAAGGCGATTCCCCTGCTGAGCAATTTTTTAATGAGGAAACCAATGAAAATCAAATGAAAGTCTTTGTTAAGAATGGATCATCCTGCGAGGTTGTAAGGTCAAATTTAACAATAGAGGAACTGCTTATGCAGGTCAACAAAGAGTATCCTGACAGTGGGTTTTCATTTTCCATTAAAAATAAGGATACCCTGCCTCGTGTGCAGCTTGAGTTAAAGCTACAAGACACTTTTTTGTTTATTCCAACTGAGTTATCTACTATACTGGGCTTCTGGGGTTCTGACTTTGGTTATGGAGTTCATGTTGCAAGCAACCCAGTCGGCGAAGTTATGTATGACAAGTTGGCTTTGGGAAAGATAATGTGGATGGAAATATACAGATGGAAACCTTATACAATTTATATTGATAACTTTCCAGTCAGTTCAGATACAAACTATATAATCTCGCGTGTTCAACAAGCGTTTCAGCAAGCCGAATATGATGTTCAATTTTTTCTTGATAAAGCATCAACCACTAATTCAAATATTGCAGTGTTCAAGTTAAATGAGAGAGATACTAGAATAAACCTTGGAAAAAGATTGAATACATACTTTGGTGTATCTGAAGATTTTTTAATAAAAAATGAGGAGACTCATTTTTTGCTCCCTGCTGACCTCGTGGCAATTAAGAGTAAACTCAAGATAGGTGAAGACATGTGGTTTTTTAATGAAAACAAGAACGAGAATGTAATGACAATCAAGAAAAAGGCAGAGGATGGAAAAATAAAGGTTTCAAAGGTCGCTCTCCCCAACTTCAAGGTTGGAGCAAACATACATGAAATGGCAAATTATCTTGGGTTTCAACTACGGAAAAACGGAGTCAATGCTGGTGTTGTATGCGATGATTGGACCGATGAAGAACACCCTAAATTAATAACTATCATTCGAAGCCCTGACGTTTCTGTTAACTTTGGAAGTGGAATTAATAACTACCTGCACTTGCCGATTAACCAAGAAATGAAATTTGGTTCAAATTCATTCTCGATTCCTAAAAGCTACCTTGTAGAAGATGCCAACTATGAGTTTGATCTGTTCGCTCCATCAAATATTGCTCTTCAATCTGAAACTTTGGAGGAAAATCCAGATACTGAAACCATTTCAAATCTACCACCAACAGCAAAAGCCGGCACTTTACCTGTTCGTCCTGTTTTATCATCAGCAACTGATTATCAGATTACGATATATGTTTTGGATGGTTCCCAATGGAGAACTTACATATCCACATTATACAGGTTTCAAACCCCTGATAAAAATGCAAATCTTACTGATGTTAACGATACTTTGTCTCAAGCTGGATATAAGTTCACATTTTTCATTGACAAAACATCAGACCCAGAACAGCCGCAACTGGTTTGCAATATGATAACAGATAAACAACGAGTGTTTCTTGGAAGGGATTTAAATGAGTATTTTGAAATCCCCCTCGATTTTATTTTTTCATCTACAAGTACTAGAGCTGATATACAGGGTACACCAGCTCCTACACCACCTCCAACACCACCTCCAACGCCACCACCTACTCCTCCACCTAGTCCAATTCCTCCTAGTCCACCACCACCACCCCCACCAGCGCAGGGGCAAACTGACATACATGTTTACAAATACAATCCTACAACAAAAACATATACTGACTTACTATACACAACCAACTCGGTACCATATGACAAGTATGCTGAAGGAGTTACTTCATATTTGGTTGAGATTTTCAAAATTTTAAAAATAAGCGTAAATGCTTGGATTGATTCACAAACTGATTACTATAACCCTACTTTACTCTTTAACATAAAAACTCCTCAAACCAAAATATACCTTGGAGCGGAAATTAACTCATACTACTCACTTCCAGAAGAGTATATAATCACAGAACCAGAAAATATATTTTCTATTCCATTCTCAATTTTGGACCCCAATGACATGCCTCCACCAAAAAAGCGTAAGATCTCGCATACTGTTATTGTCACATCCAACATAATCGAACCACAATTTTATGGAGGCAAAGCCTTGCCGGTACTAAGGATTTTGAATCGTTATAAAAACGTTTCACAGCAAGCAAATGACATGATTTTTAATCCACTCGTGTATTTACCTGTGACGTCTTATGACATTGTAAGTATCAACGTTAGTATCTTAAATGAATCGGGGGATATCATACCTCCTACCGACTCTCCCACCGTGTGCGTTTTGGTATTCAGACAAAAAAAGCTATGAGAGAAGTTACCTGTGACGACAAAATCTGTTACTTAGATAAAATGAATACCTCCAAGGAATCAAGTCAGTTATTTGGCAGTGGTGCTCCAGTAGGGTCAGCCGGTTTAGCACCATCAGGAGGCGATTATCTTTTTCCTCTAAATAAACAGTCAGTTACTCTATCATCCCGAAAGAGGAAGTTAAAAAAACGAAAAACGTTAGTCGGTGGGAAGCGCAAAAAACGGACCATTAGAAAAAAGTCCATGCGTGGGGGTGGAAAACGAAAGAAACGAGTCATCAAGAAATCGAATAATCGAAAAACGCTAGTTGGAAAGGGAAAACGCAAGTGCAAACGACAGGGCAAACGGACATAATGGAAAAATCACAGGTGATTACCGGCTCTACGCCACTGATTAATTCTCAACTAGATTTATTCTCATTGCCACCCACAGACATTTCCGTAGTTTCATCATTTTATCAAGCGGTGTTTTCAACATATTCAATCACTGAAAAGTCAGTGCCATATGAATACAATTGCCCCAAAGATTTTTTGCATTATTCTGATTTACAACGATCGTTTTTATATATTCGATTAAAAGTTCTTAAGCAAGATGGACGAAACCTTGATCAGTCAGATATCGTTGCTCCTACAAATTTTACTATTCACAGTCTCTTTGATTCGTTGGATTTATTTTTGAATGGAGTACTTGTCTCTCAAACCCCGACTCTATACGGTATAAAATCATACATTCAATATAATCTTTCTGCTGGAAAGTCTGCAAAAGAGAATTACTTGACGCAAGGATTATTCTACAAAGACACTAAGCCTGATGATTTCTCTACTGCAAACAAGGGGTTTACAGATCGATCTAAAATTTGTGCATTGTCAAAAAGTTTTGAGTTAATTGGTCGCCCAGTTGAAGCTCTCTTCCAGCAAAACCGGTTTATTCCTAACAATGTTGACATAAAACTTCGCATGAGAAGAAATAACGAACAGTTTATTTTGGAGGGGAACGCTCTTGCACCAAGTGTTACTACATTCCCATATAAAATCGAATTCGAAGAATGTGTTTTTTACATAAAAAAAGTCGTTCCTCATCCCGATATTCTTGGATCTCATCAAAAGTTACTTCAATCAGGAAAAAAGGCTCTTTACCCAATTCGGTCAGCCAATCTTAAAGCATATGCTATCAGCACAGGAGCTTTGAACTTTACTCAAGAGAACGTCTTTAGTGGAAATTTACCAGAGATTGTCGTCGTCACTTTACTTGATAGCTTGGCTTACGCGGGGGCGTTCCATAAGCAGCCATTCAACTTTCGAGACTTTGGACTGTCATCTATTCAAATCAGCATTGATAACGAGGTGATTTTATTCAGAAATCTGGACATTGACATTGAAGAAAACAAATATCTATTGGGGTATCATACGCTATTCTCTCTCCTAAATAATCCTGACTTTGGTAATGACATAAGCAGGGAAGATTATAAAAATGGTAATTTTTTTCTCGTCTTCAACTTACAAGATAGCAACTTTGGTAACAGGTTTAATATGGACCGTACTGGATCGATTAAGTTAGAATTGCGCTTCCGACAAGCAACTACAAAAAGCCTACACTGTCTTGTTTATGGCCAGTCTCAGGGTTTAATTAGTATTGATTCACAAGGAACAGTTCAGTCAGAGTTTTCTCTATAATGAACGACGATACAATAAGACATTATTTAAACATGTTACTTAGAAATAAGAAAGAAGCTTTAAACTACTATGTTATTGCTAAGGATCAGTTTCATTTAGTTAACTTTAATAAACCCATTACTGTGATAGTATGTAACATTGGAACTTTTAGTAGCGGGGGTATTCATTGGGTTGCTATATACATTCGTAAGTTTAAGTTATCGTTTTCTGTAGATGTTTTTGATTCATTTGGAAAACCACTTTCCTATTACAAAATATCATTACCAATCAAAGTATCTGTATATAGATTTAATGATAAATCGTTACAAAGTCCATCAGCAGTAAGTTGTGGCAAGTACTGTATTTACTTTTGCTATAAACGAGTGAAAGGATTTTCCTTAAACCGTATTGTACATAGCTTTTATTATAATGTCAAGTGTAATGAAAACAAGATTGAAAGTTTTTTTAAGCATGTAACAAAACTTGTTTAAAGATAAAGTTGTTGAATAAATGTTTATAATATTAATAATAAATAAATAAAATAAAGTTTTTACTTGTACTTGTACTTGAAAACTTTTGCAGTTGAGTTCATGCACCATCACTCACATCATCACGCTTCCAACTTCACAGTACCCCAGTTCACCTAAAACACATTCTTTAATTTTGTGAATATATTTATTTTTAATTACTTCAAAATGAATAGAATGGATCATATTTACGTTCAAAACAGATTCGGGTTTAATTCCATGGGAAATCTTGTTCTACATCACTATCAACAAGTTTACAAAAACGTCCATGCAAAAAATCATTTTCAAGTCCGAAATATTTGCACCTTGCTAAAGAACATGCAAAAAAATTTACAAAGTGCAAAGAGGTTTGCTACTTCTAGCAAAAATTCATTCGAAGACTACAATAGAGCAATCCGTATTTTTGAAAAGTTTGAGGCATCAGTTAATTGTTTTGAAAAGATGTATGATGACATTGTCAACGAATCTCTGTGTTTTGAAGCTTCTCGAAAAAACTTTGATGTCACAATGTTCTTGTCCACCCTAATTAAACTCCGGTTTGAGTGTCCAAATGAAGTAGTGGCCTGCTACCAGGTACATCCAGGCAAAAGCAGCCTTCAACTGTTAGACCAGGTGCTGGAAGCCTTGCCCTTCTTGCTTCCGCTGACAAGGTAATAGTTATTAAAATTTAAAAAATTAAATTATAACTGACATACATATTTAAATAAGAGAGACGTTGGATATGGGATAATGTAAAAGTTGTGATCATGAAAAGTGACAGAGTTTCTATTGTTCTCTCTGAAGTAAATTATTTCGTTTTGTTTTGCAGAGACATCTGGACTGTTTTGGGGACAAATCCACCCATGCTATTTCAACTTTTACAAAACAAGTCAAGACCCGCCTTCAAGAAAGGTTTAGATAATTATGTTATGACTCACTGGCAAGATCAAAGTCCTGAGGTTCAAGCTCCACAACCAAGTCTAAAACCTGGAATCTATGTTCCATTCCATCGTTTTACTGAGATGCACACCCAAATCTACAATAAATCCACGTTTGACAACCTTTTGTTTGTGGATCACACTTCTTCTTCTGTTCAGGAGGTAGACAATGAGGCACCGGAAGCTGAAGTTGCACCTTCACCAGGACACCAGGTTCTTGTTGATGTGCTTAATAATATCACCGATGAGGAAAAAGAAGAAGAGTTGGTGGTACAAGATTAAAAAAGATTAAAAAGATTAAATAAAATTAAGTTATTATTATTGTTATTGTTATTAAGAATGTTTAGCAATGAAATGGTAGTTTGGTACATTATTGCCCCATCAAAGCTATTTAAAAATCAGTTTAAATATTTATACTATAATTTATATTTAATTGAATACGATTAGTCATTTGTTATTGTACTGTTATTGTTATTAGTTTTTCTTTTAAATAGTTTTAATTATATAGATCTTAGTATTTTCCATAAAAAACTGTGGAGACATTGAAACTTGCCTTTTGGGCAAACTGAAATTTGATCAAATATATATATTTAATTGCAATTAATAAATTAAATTAAATTTGTAAAGATTTATTTACTGTTTAATTTGATTTACTTCTCGTTTAATTTAAATATTTAGTTTAGTGTAATACATTAATTAATTTTAATTTTAATTTATTAATTGCGATCATGAGATACTATTACTACTACTACTTCTACTACTTTTCGTTCAATTTAAACTTTTAATTAATGTGATGCATTAGTTAATTTTAATTGGTCAATTGTGATCATGAGATACTATTAGTAGTACTTCTACTACTACTCATTCAATTTAAACTTTTAATAAGTGTGATGCATTAATTACTTTTGATTGGTAAAAATGTAATCATGCGACACCATTGGTAGTACTTCCACTACTACTCATTCAATTTAAACTTTTAATTAGTGTGATGCATTAGTTAATTTTAATCGTGATCATGAGATACTACTGCTTTTATGAATTTTAAGTGAAGTTAGTTGGTAAAGTTGTGTTACTTCTTTGGTAAAATAATATGCATTTTGAAATATGTGTTGTGCCAGAGACTCTTTTTCGAAGAAAGTACCATTCAATGAATTTTTGAATAAGCATACTAAACACATTGGAATTTTCATTTAAAATTATCAAATCATTTTTTATTCTGAAGAGTAAAAGATAAAATAGATATGCATTTCTACGTTGCATCAATTTGTGACTAAAAAGAAAAGAAATCATATTATTCCCACACTTTGCAAATATTAACGTCCTGCCAAGCGTCTGGTTCCTCGTCGTGGTTGCCTTCTCCTATTTCCACGAGGAGCTTCCAACTCATCCTCATCATCATCATCCTCATCTACAGGTTGCGGAGCTGCACGAGGCACGAAAGGGTCAGCCGCCACCACATCTTGGTCACGTACAAGAGGAGCCGCTGGAATTACTGCTGGCTCAGGTGCAACAGGTGCATTGATGTTATCGTCATCAAAATCGTCCATTGCCTCCAACGGCTCGTCTTGTACATTTGCGGGTAAACCAGGGAGACCATCGACAGCATTCACCTCAGGATTCACATATCCGATTGCAAATTCATCATCTGCTTGCACATTATTCAGAAGAACGGTGTAAGCATTGATCCTATTTGACAAACGACCCTCATTTCTTTCAATTCGCCGACAAAGAGCTATTGCGGCATTGTTTCCACCATCACGTGGTCGTAGGGTTTCATTCATGATACGGGTTTGAAGTTCCAGACGCCCTAAAACAAACAAATTGCAAAACGCTTAATTAGTATTGGATTTAATTCACTTGTAGATATTCACCTGCATTCAATTCATCATCATCATCATCATCATCATTGTCGTTTTCCTTCATTTTTATCTTTATTGTTCTCTTAATCAATCAATTAATCTTTGGACTTACGAATATTTATCTCCATCCTTTGCTGCTCCAAAGATCTAATCCGGTGCTGTACAATCAGAGGTCGCAAGAGGCCTTCGATGTGTTGTAACTGGACCCTTGCTCTCTCGTACCTGCCACCTTGAATTCTCAACGCTGATTGAGTTCGAGCTACCCTTACTCGCTAAAATCACAATCAAAATTTATGTTTGTAAATAATGAGAAACCACAGCGAGGCACACAACTTTCCAAACACCCGCAAATTAACACCTGATCAAACAATAATTAACAATGCACTAAATGAGAAAGGTGTATGTGTATGCTTTCACTCACCTGAGCTTCTAATCTTGCTCGCAGAATGCCGATTCCATTGTCTTCCATTGTTAGGTTTATGTAGGAGATTGGGTTTTAAGATGGTTGGGAATGTGTGTACTTTCGAGGTGGACTTGGTTTGGAGGAATGAGAGCATTTTGATTTGAAATGCATCTTGTAAAAATGCACCCTTATCTAGATCTAAGATCTACATATACGATGCAAAGGGAATGAAGAGTTTCAACCCCATCCCAATATTACGCAAGTGGGATGGATACCATCCCTTATCAGGCTTGAGCTCTCAAATTATTGCGAAACTCAAGATGAGATTGAAGACGATGGGAACATTCTGTTGGTTTCACTCAAAATTCCCATCGCCTTCAATCTCAAGAAAAGTTTTAGAACAAGTGTGACTTAAGTTTAGCTTTAGGACAACAGACGAGGATTTTAAAATGTATTTTTGAGACATACTTTGTCCCCTTTTCCTGTGTCTCTCTTTGCCCATCCATTCTAAGAGTACTTCATTCAACTTCACACTAAAATATTGGAGATGGCGTGATATGTATCTCATATCTACTGCCGCTGGACCCTTGTCAGCATCATCATCATCATCGTGACGTAGCCAAAGTCCACCTGGACTTGATTAATTAATGAATGAAATGAATGAATTTATTCTCCCTATCCCAAAAATCTGATTTCTCTACGGATATTCTTCTACTAACGTCTGTGAAATCTGCAATTTCTGTGGAAAAACGGCAGTCCAGCTCCGAGCACACATCAACCAAACTCATGAAAGCTCCACAAAAAACTATCCATGTCCGATTGACGGATGCCAGCAAGGATTCACTTATAAACAGAGTGTGATTCTTCACCTTCCCCAACACGATATTCGTCAAGGGTTCGAAAGTCAGTTCTGCACATGTAAAAAGAGGATCCAACTGGAAAAAATGGAGGAACACTTAAGAGAGGTTCACAAAGTAAAGGAGATCATCAAATGCAGCCAATGCCCTTTTCTTTTTGCCAACAAAGGTGACCACCTCGACCATTTATTTGAGCATCGACACAGCGGTCTCTCCTGTGACATTTGCAATGACGACAATGTGAAGTACTCCAGACACGGTAGGCTGTTGGAACACTACTTTCAAGTGCATCAGATTGGCTCCAAGCTGTTATGCGAGCAATGTGACAGAACATTCTGGTCTAAGGGAACACTTGCGGAACACATTCGTACCTCCCATAAAGGAGAGGAGGAGACTCCCGAAAAACCCAAGAGCTTCGAATGCGACCAGTGCGATAAGATATTTAAATCAGGGATATCTCTCAGAGATCATAAAATTAGGGAGCACGGGGCAAAACCGTACTTCTGTTCCATTTGCAGTGAAACATTCTTAAGCCGGGGTGCTTTCATAAAGCACAAAAAGGAGCATGAAGGGATCAAACTAACGGATGAGTTCAAATGCGAGGTGGAAGGCTGTGGAAAAGTTTTCCGGATAAGGGCAAAACTCAAAAGTCATCATTCAGCGACGCATCTCAAAGAGAGACCGTATGTCTGCGAGGTCTGTGGAAAGTCATACTCTTATGCCAATGGGCTAAAGCTCCACATGGAAAGTGTTCATCTGAATAGTCGTCTTCGTAACTATGTCTGCGAAATTTGCCATGAAGGCTTTTTGAAATCGGGAACCCTGAAACGCCATAAGTTAATACATAGTGGGGAAAGGCCTTTTGCTTGTGAAATCTGCGATCAGAGATTTCGAACTAGGGAAGTTCTCAAAAGGCATGTTGAAGCTCATGAGAGGAAAGGAGCGGACTTCAAACCGAATGGACCAATGAAGAAAATTCGCAAGCGGGTGGAAAGAAAGTAGTTAATTCGAAAAAAATTTTACGTAGAGAAGTAATTTTATATCACATAATACTGCATTTTAATTATAATTACAGATTAAGTATAAGTTCCACATTTAATGAATTTGTAAGAGGTTGGAACAATTGGTTTCATAGTTGAAAATGCAGTGAAATTGTTAACTCTTTGTAATATTATTTGATCATGAGTATAACTATTAAATATTCATCAAACTGAATCGATTTATTTATAGTGGACTTATTGAAGCACGTTTGCATGTTGAACCATGTTTCCATGGCCATTTACCGAGCAATCTTTTAGGTCGATATACAAATTGTCAGAGTCTTCGCTTGCTCCAGCGGGGACGACTGCACTTGTGCCTTGCAAGCTTTGAATGAATTGACAGGATATTTCCTTCCAAGTGAAAGGTAAGCTGGTGTAAACTTCCGGGTCCAGTTCACAAAATTTCCTGCAGTACAATTTGTCCCTTTGTAAAAACTGAGGCACACGTCCGTCTTTACCGAGCCTGTTACTTTATCTTCCAAATGTTTAGGTGCACTTATCCGCGGAGTCAGCAACATGTAGCAAATCTAAAGGCCAACAAATGAAATACCATTCAAACTTACTTAATAAGAATGCGTTGGGAATCCCAACTTGGGATCCTCAAAAATAATATTCTGTGGTGACCTTGAAAGTCTTCGCGTCCAAAAAGCTCAATTTCCGCTGCAAGTACCGAACTCTCTTTGAGGGAGAGCGGCTACAAGCAGAATTCCTGCAATGAGAAAGTTTCTCATGATTTTCATTTCCTTGGTGTACGCACACGTACAACGCACAATTAGTAAATGGAAATGATTCCACGGGCTCTAATTTTACCATTGCTTCAGACTGATCAACCCGTAATCATAATCATAACGATACAGATACTGGAAAAGAAGGAGCAATTGACAGTTTCTACACAACGGCACGATC
>JAQIXX010003815.1:0-18208 GCA_034700605.1 Willowsia nigromaculata
GGTAAGGGTAAAGGGGGTGGTGGGGTCAACACCAGAAACAATAGTGGAAGCTCCACTTCGACAAACTCAAGTGCGAACAACAGTAGTAGTGGGAATGGAACACTGTCTTCGTCCACTACCACCTCGGGAATCTCGTCGGCTTCCACATCTGCCATTGAGACTCCTGAGAGAGTACGGCCACCTTCTTCAGGTGGCGCAGGAAGTCGGGTTGCAAGCCCAAGTCCATCTATGAGAAGTGGACAGTCAAGTCCACCCTCTCCAGCAGTTAGACAGCACCCACTTCTACAGCATGTTCATATACCACCACCAGTAGCAGAAACGGTCACAGTGGTAACTTCACCACCTGCTCACTTGAGTGGTCATTTGAGCAACTCACCCTTTGATAATGGGAGGGTGGAACATCGCGGAGACCATTCCTATCATGGTGCCAGTACGAACACCCAACCTAGCTCTCCACCAACAAGCTGGCGACTTTCCCTGAACCCAGGAAGTGGCACGAATCTCATTTCACCCCCTGGCGCAAACAGTGGAAGTAACAGTAGAGAAAGCAGATCTCCCCCTCCACCACCCACCTTCACAATCCCAGCAGCACATCAGGTGCAGTCCACTGCTGGTGGTAATCCAGGTCATTACGCAGTCATTAGAAATATTGGACCAGCTCCTCCTCCTGGAAGTAGTGGTGGGCCAACACTTGTGAGGGCTTACATACCATCTCCGGAAGCCCATCATCACACAAATGCTGGGGAAGCTAGAAGCTCACCTCCTCAAGGTGCCCCACAAAATAATGTGCCTGCTCACCATCATAATCATATCCATCATGGACAGTCGCCCCCTAATTCCAACAACTCCGCTGTTCCCTCCTCTGCTGGGGCAACTGCAACTTACACCATTTATGACCCAAACCCAAACAATGTTACCAGATACTACAATAATTAAAATTAGAGTTACATTTTCCCTTTTCAAAGTTCACATATTAAGTTGCCCGTTCATCTGCCTGCACGCATTTTGTACACATTGTATGATAGGTATGTAATTAGTTTTAGACATACTGAACTGTACACAAAGCACTACGCAAAAAATTAGTAATTGTTTTACATCCATGTACAGTAATTTTTACAGTCATCAGTCATTAGTTAAAAGTATGAATTTTAAACTAGTATGATAAAATGTTATACTGAGTCAGTTTTAATTTTCAAGTAGTTATTTTAGCATAAACATAATGCTACATACATTGCACTTCTTGATACATCCTTGACATTTTATATAAGTTAAGTTGAAACATTTTCTGTTATTAAAATTATTGATTAGCTGTAAGTTTTTATCTTATCAATTGATGCCCTAGACATATTGCATTTAAACGATTAACGGAGACAGGAGTTTTAACCATAGCTTTGTTTTTATGATTAATTGTTATAATGAGTAGTTTTGATTAAAATAGGTCATACGCTATAACTGTGCACTGCGCACACACAGCTCATCAAAGGTTTCATCTGTTTTCCATGTAGATATTATTTTAACAGTTTTAACTAACCAAATTAGATAATAAATTTACAGATAAGATTTTTTTTTTACATATTAGATAATAATTATGTGAATTGTCTGTAATATATCATCGTCAACTCTCTGTAAGTAGTGTAAATTATGAATACCTGTAAATACAATAACTAGTTGTAAAAACATCAGTAGATTTTAAGGAAATGGGTAAGCGTCGGTGTTGAAAGGAATGTCTTTCCAATTGAATGCATGTTCGATCTGGAAATGACTCCATGTTCTCACCACGCTACCAAATCATGTCAGCATTCAGCTTGATCTTCTAAGAGAAAAGAACGACGAATACATACAAGGTTCATCATAAGGTGAATTTGTGATGATTTCAGTTTGTTTGTAGAATAATAGTATTTTATGATGTTGTACAGACGTTTAATTTTAAGATAGGCTTTTAAGCATTTTATCGTAAAAGACTAATTAAATATATATATTATCTCTTGTCGACTGATATTTGTTCTTCCTTTTTTTGAATGAAATTAAGTCACACATTTCGTTTAAGTCAAAACGTATTGCGGGTAGTGGTAGAGTAACTATTTGTATAAGCTTGGTTTTAATAGATGTGTCATACGACACACTATTTTAAGAAATTAATGAAAATGAAACCATTTCATCACAACTTGCAACTATCCATTTACTTTTGTTTCTTACTTTCGAATTTTAAAAATATAATATTTTGAACAACCTTTAGACTGCTTTATTTACTGTAGATATAGTTTGTGTATAAAGTATGTATTATATTAATAAGTTAACTTCAGTAAATGCTGTTATTGCATATTGCAAGGGAACTGATTTGAAGATTGTAAGGAAATGATTATGCATTTCATGCAAGTAAAATGGCATGTAGGTAATGTATAGAACTGTCAAGTTTTAAAAATTTGTTCCTTTCAATTTACAAAATCAGGTTTTGTACCAAATTGCATTTAAAATATAATATTTGTTAAAGAATCAATTAGAAGAACATATTGCAATCATAGTAAAAATCGGCGCAAATTCCAAATCAATAGTCCTAAACGCGAGTGCTTTGGTCTGATCATTGATTGTTTTGAGGTGTATTTCGTTTGATAATGTATAGCTTGCGCTGTTGCAAAAAAGTTATTTGGTTCTGTTCTGTATTTTAATGGAGTGGGGTTTGGAAAATAAGACTTTCTTCTCGTTATATTTCACTACATTAACATTCATTTTCTAAAAAAAGATCTACGAATTGTAAATTCAAAGTATTACTGTTATGATAACATATAGTATGCTGTGAAAATGATATTTTATTTTATGCTATTCGCCTCGAAGAATGAATGGCCTAGTGAAAGAACAAAGGTATAATCACATGAGTACATTTTATTTTAATCGGAATGAATTTTTACGATCTACGACCTAAGGTATTTTTGTATATTGATACCATTGTACATATATTTTATAATTTTCATTCCAAACTTGCTACTTTTTACTTATATACTGCTTTGTACTGCAGTCACATCAAACAATTTTTAGTTGCATTTGTTTTTTAAAGACTACAAACTAGATTTTATGAATTCATAGATAAAGTATCAATCAAATAGTTAGCAATCATGAAGGCGAATATTTGAGTGAAAGGAAGGGTGTACCTATTACTATTGCATATTATGACTATGACACTTGAAAGAAAATGTCTGATGAAGTGTTTTTTTTTATATTTTCGCATTGTTTTACTTTTAGGCGTATATGAAGCAAACATAAACAGTCTTTTATGGTCATTTATACTTACTAATTTTAAATTTAATAACTGGTTATAATTGCAATTGTTAAGATGTCCCATCATTGTTTCTAAGTTTATTTTTCAAATTTTATGAATGCGTAAAGTAGTTTGTGGCACCGCAGTTTTTGGAGAGTCAATTTTAAATGATCTGATGAATACCGATGGTTGTAATTTGTTATCTTGTAGGAGGAAATTTCTTTATAAAAGGGTTATTACCGGTGTGCATAAAATTATTATATGACGAGTATACACACATGCGACACATCTCCAAAAACCCAAGTGACTGATAAGGGAAATATAAATTTTAAAAATGCGAGAAATTTGAATCATTCATTATTATACGTACCATTTGTTCCAGTGAAGGCTGTCTTTAAATATATTATATTATTGTTATGATTAATATTAAATGATGAAACATATGTCAAACTTACTTTATTAATGACTTATTGTTTGTATTATTAACCGTTTATGTAACCAATATATATGCTCTAGATAAACTTGTTAAAACTGATGAAGATTATGTACTATGTACTGGTAAAGCTGTGAAAATGATATTGATATGATTTGTGAAAAACAGGCTTATCATTTCATGATCGTTTTTAAATAAAAAACATTAAGTTCGTGTTTCAGAAGAGTTGATACAGGTGTTTATGAATTACTGTAACATTGATTTCTCCAGGCAATCAAACTAAAATATTATCTGTGCTCTGTTGTTGGTAAAGTAGTACGTGACGTGACCTTTCCATCTGCATACAAATTACTCTGCACTGTAATGATAAGAACTTTAATTGCCACTGACATGATTCCATATTCCGAATTGATGTGAAAATCGCAAAAAATAATTTGCCCTTCTAGATGAGCAATCATCAGGTTTTCATTTATTTCCCTATCATGTCATCATAATTGTTAGGATTTTCTGGCCGAATCGGGAGCCGAAACTGTAACAGAAGGCGTATCGTCCGTAGATGCTTGCGGAACTCTCTTTGAACTGTGTGCTTTATTCCCAATGTTTGAGGTGACTGCTCCAAAGCTTCCAACGCCTTTTTTCACTCTCGCTGAAGTAACGGAGGATTTTCTGCCCCGCATAACAGACTGTCTTGGAGGAGGCATGGAATCATCCGCATCCTCAGATTGACGGAAATGGGATTGTCGAACTGAAGCCATCCCATATAGCTTTGTATTCTCCAAAATACACGCAATTGATACATAGTAGAATCCTACTGCCAACCCCAAGCCCTGCATAATATTCAACGTTTTATCATAATTAGCTGACCTTGTATGTTTTGTTGTAACAATTTTGTAGAAAAGTTAAAAAGAAAGTAGTACCCCTGCCACATATTTTGTACTGTTAAAGAAATATTCATTGCACGAAAATGCCTTCACCTCCTTGTCCGTGCTGGTTTCATAAACGTTACACTTATTTGAGATTGCCATTCTTGCAGGCGAAGATATAAACAATGCCCCTCCAATGATAAGAATGAATCCACTAACCAGATTGTAAAATGCATCCTGAAAGCATGCACAGGTATAACTGTCATTTTTTTATTGAATAGTAATTCATCCGGAAGCAATGTGCATAGAAATTAACATTTATTACTTGCTTACTCGTTTGCGCATTATATTTACAGTGTCTATGTCCGCTATACAACATCCTAAAAGACTGACAAACGACAAGAAAAGGACAATAAAGCTGGTGCAAACGAGAAATCTTTCTTGAGCTATAGATGGACAATATATTGCTTCCATTTTAAATGTCCAACTTGAAAATGTCCAGGTCAACGTGTTATTCCCGCTGGATACTTTTGCAAAGACACATTTCTTCCAAAATTCTTCAGTGTACCAGGGGGAATCGCTGTAGACAAAGTACGACAGGATTGTAACGAGCGATAAGAGTAGCTGCGGAGAATATAGGATTGTTATTGATTATATTTAAGAGAAGCTTTATTCAATGCACACAAATTTATGCACTCACCAAACCACAAATCTTTGCTATAGCATGTTTCGAATTCAGATATGGCATGCCACTTGACGAGCCCATGCTGCAATTCTGGGTATGAGTCGCAGTATAAAATTGGATAGGAAGTAGGGATCTGAAGAAATTTAATGCGAGATGAATCGGGTCGTATAGTTTACTCTTGCTTATAACTCTTTTCACGTTTTGGTGGCTCTCATCAAACTGCATATTTTTGTGAGATATCTGGAGTCATGTAATGAGTTGGAATAGAAACTCGCATATTTTATGGATTCAGAAATGTCGGCTGTACGGAAAATTTGGCAACTTTTTATGATTCTCTGGAGTGAAAACAGCAGATTGATGTGCTGAATTTTCGAGAGGCATCTCTAACTTATTCCTGACTCTTGAATTTATCTTTCAATAATGTTTTAGATGGATACTCCAGCAATCCAGTTCATTGCATGTTGTTTGGTAACACTTACCGGTAGTCAATGATAAGCTTGTACTCTAGGAAGTGACTGGGCTTTTCATAGAGTTTGGAAAAGTCGGTACTTCTTGATAGCACCAATTCGAGCATTCTTGTCTGTTCAAACTGATAATCACGGTTATATCATTGAATTCATCGTTGCTATTTGTAGAAATTAGGGTTCATCTTTTGAGAGAAAAATTAATATTTTCAGGGTGAAGAATTGAGAGGAGAAAGAATGGCTCACAATACCAGCAGCAAAATGTTCAGTTTTTTTCATGTCCAGATTATTAGCATTCAAAATGTTGACAGCCATATATATAGACTGATTTTAAACGTGCATGTCGCATGTCATACATTTGTAGGTTCTGTAAAACGCAATGACTCTAAGCTTATATCAACTGTAATCCCCTTTGTTCAATCGCTAAATCACAAAATCATTTGATTCAAAATTTAGAATAGATGATTTTAATTATAAAACATGCTTTCTGACAGGTAAACATTTTGCATGCCGGCGAACGCCGTTCTTTCTTGAATGTTCTTCAGCTTTTTCAAGATTTTCAACTTGAATACTTGAAACCCCATCCACAACATACAGAGCATCACAGATCTAGCAATTTCAAGTTCACTTTTCCTTCAGTTCATATCATACCGTGATAGTCTACCTTTAGCATTCATTTGGCGTGTTTTTTATACGGCCAAACTTCTCTGCCTTTGCACAACCACCAAATAGCCAGATTGACAGGAATGCTTCTTCTCGTATTGGATTTCTTGCATTGTAAATTTGTGAAGTAGACGCATTATGGGTGCAATGCATCTCAATAAGGGGGTATTCACCTGTCAGCTGCGCTACTCACATAAAGAATCATTTCATTCTGAATCCGTCAAACTTTACATTCCAAATATTATTAAAGCCTATTAGTAGAACAAAAAAAGAGAAAAATCGATCTCAATAATTTACAATTATAAATTTCTCATGTGCTTTCACCTATAGTTTCACATATAAACGCTACATGGAAGAACACTTTCAACTTCTTTCAAGATTCTCAACTACTGATTGAAAATTTTGAAAAATCACTCTACTCCACACAAAAACTTTTTTCTTTATAAGAAATGACAGTGTAGTTAAGTAGATTAGCCCTTAAAGAACCAATACACACTGGAAAACATTTACTTCCAAGAAAGCAATGTCGGGTATTTCACCACAAAGTGAAGGAGGGACCAGTTCCAATGCAGCAGAATGCTTTCAAAATTACACTGCACCTGAAGTATTCGTTCAGGGTTTGGCAGGAATGGTGAATCAACAGGATGTGGAAACAATCATCAGATCACAGAAATATATGTAAAGTCATTATAAATGTGTCACACTTAATAAAAATTCAATTTGAGATGCTTACCATAAAATAATCTCGTTTGACATTCTACACAGGTTACAAAGATTTGAGAAAACCAACGAAATGCTGGTAAATTGCAACGCACTATCTGCAACACGATATCAACATGCACTTCAAGATTTCAAGAAACACACAGCCATGCTCACAGAAATGAGGAAAGATGTAGATAATATTTTCCGGAGAATTAGGAATATCAAGGCAAAAATCTCGCAACAATATCCTCAAGCTTATGAAGGTAACTAGAGGAAAGTCTAGAAAAATTTGTAATTAAATGTGCCAAGAACAGTTTATTCTGATATTTGCAATGATTTATGTTCAATAGTGGCAGCTGCTGCACAGCGTCGCGAGAAATCTAAAGAGGATGATGACGACGAGGAAGACGATGAGGAGGATGGCCCTCGCAAGACATGTTCTTCAGGCGATGTTCTGACCAAATCCAAATCCGTTTCAATTGCAACCCCAACCTCATCTTCATCGGGGACACCCACTTCGAGCAGACAAGGAACTGTAGAAAGATCTGAATCTGTAGACATCCCAAAAAGTTCAAAACGCTTTTAGTTGAAAGAGAATTTTTGTAACTATTTTTAAGAATTGAGTTTGCAGACATGGATTGCGCTGCTAGTCAAGAAACAAAAAAGTATTGCTTGTGAATGAATTTCAAGTATTTTGTTTTTATTGCGTTTTCTAAAGAATAAATTTACATTTTTTTTGCTAATTCTCAGACTACTCAAACTACAGACTATTTTCATCAGTGCTTTGATTATCACAGATTATTATTTCTGGGAATCAGTATATGTTGGGGAAAGTTGAGAATTTCTGATGGAAGCAAAGGCACAGCAGTATTGCTAACTGCACTGATTTCACCGGAAGGTGAAGGCAATGACGAGAGCATATTTATGGTTGACTCTGTAAGCACAAAATTCTCTGTAGAGTTGATGGGTTCATATAGTTCAATAGAATGATTTCCCATCACAGGTTGCTGCAAAATTGTCACAGTTGGTGCCAACTGTGCCACAGACGGAATGGGTTTTAATGTTGTCAGAATCGTTGATTGATTTCTATAAATTGGTAACTTTGCTGGAGATACTGTGGTAGATGGCATCGGTGTGCTTAAAGCAGTTGAAGGTCCTTTCTGTTTGGTTGCTTTCTTTTTCCGTTGTCTTACAGGGCGCACATTTGTAGAAATGTCACCCCCGCTTGTCACTGGATGCAATTTTTTCTTATGAAGCCTCAAAGTATTTGACTGTGTAAATGTTTTCTTGCAGACTTCACATTCATATGGTTTCTCCCCCGTATGCGTTCTAGCATGCATGGTCAAGTGGGATTTCAAAGTGAATGATTTCGAACATTCTTGACAGTTATATGGTTTCTCACCTGTGTGCACCCTTTCATGAGTAATTAAATCCTTTTGGAGGAGGAAACAGCGTCCGCAGTAGCCACACTGGTGATCCTTGACCCCTCTGTGTATTAAGGCATGAGTTTGCAAGTGAAATTTTCGACGGAAGGATTTCCCACAATTAGGCTCAGTGCAGGTGAATGGGCGGACGTTAAGGTGAATTTTCTTGTGTTGTCGAAGGGAGCTCTGGTCCTTGAGAAACTTCCCACATGTGTCACACTGACTAGGACGCTGAGATTCTACTGTTCCTTTTGCAGCCCGAAATCGTTTCACCGGTTTAGTCTTTTTGATGGGTTGAACAGAATCAGTTGTATGAGAAGGGATAGGAGTTGGGGCTGCTGGGACTGGACATTTTTCAGTTTCTTCCTCAATGACATTATTGCCATCATCCCCATTATCATCTTCCATAACACCAGGAGAAAGTTGCTCGTCATCATTATCATCCTCCTCATTAAAAACGCTATGAGATTCAGGTAATGACTGGCTTTCAACCGATTCCTGAGCCTCGTCAGTAGTATTCGGTACAATGCGGGATATATTTCTTGGAGGGGATGATGATGTGCTCATCAGTTTATATCTTTCTTCTTTCATAAACGCATCATCATTCATGTAATCATGTTCCTCCAAAAGGCTATTGATAGAAGAGGTGGATTCATGCTTCAAAATGAAATCTACAAATATTAAAACCAAGATGATAAGCACATAAATTAATGATCAATATGCAATGTTAATTGCACATTATCCTTTTTGTGTCATTCCTACCAAATTTTTTATTCAGCCAGCTAACCACAAACGACAGGTCATCCTCCAGTTTGGAAAGTTTAGCATCATGCCGACTCAAAATAAGTTTTACATCATCGAAAAATGTTCTTGATTTGGTGGAATTTACAGTGATGGAACGGTTATTGTCAGTGATTTCTTCGTCATCACTAGCTATGCTACTTCCACAGTCGTAGTAAGAAGCGCCAGAGGAGAAACTGTAGCTACTTGATTCAGAAGAAAATCTTCGAACCGTTTCCATTCTCTTTCTCGTTTCAAGACGGACCCTTTATGAACCTTTCACTCGTTTCTCTTGTTACGATTGAGTCGAGATGTCTGTCTTAGACTTTCACTTTCGTCTGATGGAATGAATGGAATGTTCCAACTTTCACTCTGCAGCAGTAAAAAATGTATGTGGTTGATTGAAAGAAATCATCTGGGATACAGCTGTTCTGTTGTAATATTTTGCATCTCTTTGCGTCTGCTTGCATTTACACCACACCACTCATGATGCAATGCTTTACTATTGAAGGCGAGGGAAGTGGGGAGTAGAGAAATGTCAATATTTATATTTACCTTTTACAACCGGAAGATAATTTGTCTTTTACAAGTTATTATTAGTAAAGTAACTGTCATGTTGTAGGAACATTTACATAATTGATTGAATTGTGGATAAACTATTGGCTTTAGTGGGATATAAATGAAAACACAAAATCGTTCATGGAACAAGGAGCCGGCGATACGAACTGCTGATAATTGTGGGTAGATTTTGTGTGTGCCTAAAATTTAACTAAATTTATTAGTTTTGGGGAAAGTATGGGAAAGGTTAGTGAGAAAAAGGGAGAAGCAAGCAATCCTCCGGAAACAGAGAAGAGGAAACATCGAACAGAATCTGGTGCGGCAGCGGCAGAGTCTGATGAACCACGTAATGATACTGATAAATTAAATAATAAGTACTACTGACGATTTTGGTTTTCAAAATTAAACCAATATTAATTCTGTTATGATACTTTTCTTTAGCTAACTGGACGAGATGGACAGCGACCAGTTATGCGGTAGTAATGCTTTTACTTGGCATTCCACTCTGGTGGAAAACTACAACGGTACAGCGGGTTCCATTGCCCTACTATGACATGCTGACACTGCATGACCAGTTCCAGGAGCAACTTTTGATCGGGATTCCACTCCAATTTAAAGGATTTTCTAGTCAATTAGAGAAAGGCGAAGCTGAGCAGTATCAAAGTAAGATTCTAAATAACTATTTCTTCTGCAAGTCCAATGCAATACCAAAACCAAAGAATTTCGTCAGTTTTAATATTCCGTCGTCTTTATGTTCTCAGATGTAAGTGGATTCTCCTTCAAATTTAGCTACTCTGTAATGAGTGCCGCAGAAATGGACATAGTTTACAAGAGCGCAGACGTGTACCAAATTGATAAGCAACTTTGTCGTCGTGAGTCCGAGAACAAGAACAAGAAGGCGGATAAGTTACTTAAAATCTACTACGTATGTAATCAAGTGTAACTTTGTTAAAAATATATAATGCGAAACAAAAGCAAGACTTTACACACGCTTCCTTGGATTTACAGGTTGGAAGAGCTGATCTCTTGAAAGAATATGGACACAAAGTCATTCTTGGAAATTGCCGAAGCATTTACTACATCTCCAACAAGTCTCAAATTGATGTCAAACGGATTGATAAGTTGCTGTTGAAGCTTGCTGGAACAACCTCTGAATTACAAGTCTCTGGAGAGAATTCTTTGGATAAGGACGCGCTCCAGCTTCCATTATCTGATGGCTACGATATTCTTTTGAGTCTACTTGTTCCAGAGCCAGAGGTTTTGGAGAGTTATTGGGAAATTGAAGGAGCTGTAAAAGGTAAGCATTATTTTGATATTTTAAAATGAATGTATTGTTCGTTTCTGAAATTAATGATGCCTTGATTTTTTGTTTCAGATTATTTAGAGCCCATGGTAAGAAAACTTAGCCCGTTTGCCGAGTTCACAATCAGATCTCAAATTCTGTACTACATAAAACTGAATGTAATGCCAAAGTACAATGGGATGTCTGGAATTTATGAAATTCCGAATGGGCAACTGCCCTTGGTTATCAATCCAGTAGAATCCAAGCTTTGTAAGTCGGTATCCTAAAGTTAAATGTTCCAATTTATATCTTCTTATTATTCTATATCAATGTTTTCCTTAATTGCATGTTGCTTCGCAGCTTCCTTTGTATCTCAAAATCCAGCACTAAATTTTCTCACGTATACGGCTCCTTGTGACAAATATCCTTTGCAAATACTGGATGAGGATGGAAGTGGATTGATGAGTAATGCATTTTTGGTTCCACAGTGGGGCGGTATCTACATTTATAATGCTCCTTGCCCGAAAAGAAATGAGTCGATAAGTTCTGCGGAGTACAGCAGTACTAATTTGAAACACGAAGTTGCGATGGAACAAGTGATTGCTGTAGTGTTGAGCCAGTTCCGATCTTTAATTGGTCTGTCCAGCAAGGTAAATGCCTAAAACTCAATTGCTATTGTTATTATGGTTTACAGCCAGTGCAGGTTTTTGGTGTCTTTTCTTATGATCAAAGATGAAAGAAGATGGTGTCTTGGATTTCCGGGGCTCTGCATTACGTGACTGGGAGGTTGACCTTCTTGTTCGAAAGAGACTGAGGAATTTGCTTTTTACGTCTGGGAATACTCTTCAGGTATTTTGGTTTCCGATTTCTTGATTAAGTAGGAACAGATTAACAGATTTTGGAATGTCTTTAATTTTGTCGATTTTCATTGTTTGATAGTCTCTTGGAAATCTTCTGGATCAAATAACCAACATTGTCGTCACCGACCAAGTTGGACTAGAAGTGGAGAAAAGTGTTCAGTCAATTAAGAAAGCCTTCAAGTACGCCACCGAAGGGAATTTAGCACTTGCTCAAGAATTCGCTTTAGAGTCATTCAAAGCATCGGAAATAGCCTTCCATCACCCTACAAACTTGGCTCAACTTTACTTTCCTGATGACCAGAAGTATGCAATTTATATTCCCTTGTTTTTACCTGTTGGAATTCCAGTTTTGTTCAGTTTACGAGTGATTCTGAAAGGACTGACCAAGTCTTTACGTGGTGAAAAGATTAAGGTTGAGTAATCTTAAGCCAAATTGTATTTTACATTTTAAAGCATTTGTGTACATATAAGCAATATAATATATGTCCAAGTCCACGTATGAAAGTTTTGAAGTTACTTTTTTTCATGTTATCATCATCATCTTGTTTTTCTTCATGTTACTTTCAATGTTATTTATTATCAAAATAAAAAAGGTTGTTGCGTTTTACTTCACGTTTTACCCTTTATTTCATTTTCCAAAATGTACCCAATTTGACAAAGGCACTTTACATTTTAGTCGTACTTTAGTTATTAACAGTAATAGTGTACGCAGTACACAGTTTTGTACCATGACCAACAAGGCAACTTAAAAAGGAAATATTAACTTAAGTAGATTTAAGGAAGTTTTTAAATGTTCACACGAAACTAATAATATTAGATACTAACAACATATCTAAAATACATTGTAAAAGTTACTAACCTAAATACCTACTACATTACAACAACAAAACTAAAAAGTACACATAAAAAGTCGCTGTTTAATCCATTAATTGTACATGTGCGCAATTGCTTCACGGTTTGATTGTTTGTAGTTGACTGAGTCATACTTTTGCACTTGTTCCTCTAAAAATCAAATTACGTGATGTTTATTTGTAAAGTAATGTTATATTAATTTGAAAAAAATATACCATTCAAATTCCTTCACTTACGTGACTTTTTTCGTTTCTCGATTGCTCCTTCCAAATGCTTTTGTTCAACTTGTTTCGCACCTTCAGACACAGCCAGGAGACTAGCATCATTCACGAGATGTTCCAGTTCAGCCCCGCTGTACTCATCAGTCTTCCTCGCCACTATGTTAGAATCCACATCACCAACTTTCTTCAGACGTCCAATGTAATGTTCCAAAATGTCTTTCCGAGACTGCAAATCTGGGAGATCTACATGGACAAGTTTGTCAAATCTGCCAGGACGGATGAGCGCAGAATCAATATTATCCAACCGATTAGTGGCTCCAACAACAATCACTCTGGATTCGTTTTTTCCGAAACTATACACACATCAAAGCAATCATACATTAATATTGTTGAAATAGCACGCACACACATAACTATCTTCATACTACTGTCTAAGATTGATTCTTGAAAATACTTACCCATCCATCTCGTGAAGAATTTGGTTGATAGTTTGATTAGCATACGGGTAATACTCGGACGAAGTTCTTTTAGAAATTGAATCAATTTCATCAATGAACAGGATACACGGGGCGAAGCTCCGAGCTCTGGCTATATAATAAGTAAAATTTTGATCATAATCAGTTAGGATGTTTTTTAACACGAAGACAGATTAACCCAAAGAAAAGACTAGCATACCAAATAATGAGCGAATATTTCTTGCTCCTGAACCAACGAAACTACCCCGAAACTCTGACGCACACGAGTGAATGAAGTTTACATTAGCTTCACCAGCTAAAGCACGAGCAAACAAAGTCTTTCCGGTCCCTGCAATTAAAAATACCCGAACATTGGGAATTGGTTGTAGAAAGAAAGTGAGGATTATGGCACATACGATTCTTATGAGCAAATTACCTGGTGGTCCATACAGCAAAACTCCACGAGGCAACCTTGCACCCAGCTCATGGTACTTAGTTGGGTTTTTAAGAAAATCGAGAATGAGTTCCAACTCCTTTTTAGCTTCACTACCCTACAAAGCGAAATGAAAAAGCAACAATTACCCATCAATATGGAAATGATGACAGACATGCATGCAGTTTAGTTTGATTTCATTTCATATTACCCCTTTATAATCCTGAAGTGTGAACTTCACCAAGGGCTTCACGCACTTCTCTTTTTGATCACTTATCCCTTGATCACTAGTCAAGTCCTCTTCAAAAAAAGCCCCAAAAAGACTCATAAGCAACGAGGATACGGAGACCGGTGGTTCCAAGTACGATGAACACCTGTCACCTTTAATTCTGCTGGCGTTGGAACTGGTTTTCACTTTAAATATTACATACATTGTACACCAAAAATAATTAGACAGAGCATTAAATAAGTTTTAATGTCAAATGTGTTTTTTGAATGCAAATCTAACCTTTAATTTTTCCCGACGAGCTCTTCTTATTTCCAAAACCCATACCTGGATTTGAACTAGCAGATATGATGCGTTTAAATGTTCGAATCGCAGTTGGAAGCAGCGTTATTAAAGCGCTCACAAATATAAGCGCAACAATGTATGAAGACAATGTTAGATATACAACTTGTAGACTGACGGCAACCACTGAGTAAAAATAGTGAATGACTGTCCAAACGGAAACTGGAAGTTAAAGATAAGAAAATAATAATTTCAATTGCGGCATATTTTTATTAGTTCAATGGGGCAATATAAGATTAAATTAAACTTTTGTTTAGTTACCTGTTAGTTCCTTGATAAGCTCCAGAATCAAAGACAGAATCTTCGTAAAATCCGGTAACGCTCTTCCCCGGTTTAAGCCGCACCACTCGTTCGTCTCTGCAGACTTCGCAATGCCAACCCTCTGACTTCCTGTGGCCAAGCATACTTCCACTTTTTTCATTGCGAATGGAGACCGTCGTAGCGCTGAGAAATTGGCGTCTAGTGAGTCCAGGCTATGATCGGTAGGAACAGTTTTCTTGGAATCGTGTAGGACGCAGTAAAGAGCACGAGCGAGATCACGGAACGTAGAATACAGCAACGCCGCCAGCTCTTGTGCAGACTTCGTATAATAACACAAGTAGTAAATCAAGAGTATTAACAGTAGCTTCTTGGAGGACCCTTTCTTCCGTTTTGGAGAAGGAAGCGCATTTTCTCCTTCCTCACTCCTTTTCGGGTCATCTTTTAATGGCGTTGGTGGATTGGGTTTAGGATCGGAGGTAGGTGGCACCTCCCCTTCACTACTTTTCTTCTGATCAGTTCCAGTCATCGCTTCGCTAAAAAAGTAAACGAAATTTAAAAAAATAAAAATCCGTAAAAATGATTAACTGACAATTTCCTGCCAATCTAGCTATAAATGCAACATGTTTCCAGCAAACTTACTCTAGTTAGTTGAAAGTAGATTGAATATGATTTGCTTTCATTCACTAATACTGAACTCACTTTCTCCCAAACTTCTAATTTTACGCCAAAATTATATTGAACTTTTCAATTGACCAATTCAAAGCTTTTCTAACTTTTCACTGAATAAGTGTGAAAATTAGAAAACAGAGTGATTAGAAAACAGTTGTAGTCACGAACTCCACCTTTGGAGTCAAAAACTTTCACCATTGGACCCGTTTCTTATTATTATTTTATTTTCACTTTCTTTTGATTTCCTATTCAATTAGCTGAATTCTACGCCTGTGACATTTGATATAATTAGCAGGAAAGAAATAAAAGTCACCCTGCGCTTGCAAAATTAATCGTTAATCATACAAAATTTTCGACAGATTTGAACACAATCATCGAAAGTCAAATTTCATATTTTCATCTGGAAAACGATTAGTGAAGAGAATCAGGAGATCGGCAGCAGCAACAAGCGTACGCAAGTCGAAAACATAAAAATGAACATTCACTCATCCAGTTCAGTCAGTTTTGCTGTCAGACACTCGAGGCTCGAGTCAGAAGCTCGAGGTTTGTCGCGTCGGGCGAATGGTATTTACCAAGCAAGCAGATCCCGATCGATTCAGATTCAGCCTGAAAGTTCAAATGAGTCCGCAGAGCAAGCTAACGATACAAACAGCCAAGCTAAAGCAAATGAAGCAAAGTACCTCAACGTTTTCGACTAGAATTTCGAATGTCAGTCATGGTCGCTGCTGCTCGTTATGCATAGATCTAAAAATGTCGATTGTCATTGCCAGAATCAGAATCAATGCCGGTAGAAGGCAAATTTCGTTTCCATATGTTACGACAGTCTACAGTAATGAGTGAATAATAGTGAGTATTCACTCATTACTGTAGACTGTCGTAACATGGAAACGAAATTTGCCTTCTACCGGCATTGAATCAGAATCATATTGAAAAAATGCAAAACGAAAATTGAACAACGTATTTGTCTGATTTGAATGGCTGCCAATGATTTTGCCTGCGATTTTTTAAATCAAAGTGCTCACGCGAGTGCAATCTCGTCCAACGCCTAGAGACGAGTGCCACTGTGCCAGTAGTGCTTTGAGATTTTCATTAACATCATGAATGGGTAGTTTATGATTCGATCATCATGTCTGTTTGTCTGACTGGGTGTGTGACAAGGCGATTTCACGAAAGCAACTTGATGGATTGGCATTGACAACAGATTACCGAATTCGGTACACGTATAACTGAGGTCAAAAACAGGTCTGAACAAAATTTCGGATCATACGGCCAACGGCAATCGCTAAAAACCGTTTCAATGGTTAATTTTTGTATGATCAACGTAGGGCACGTGTGACATCATCATTCAAAAGCACTTATCACTGATTATTAGAAAAAGAGAACATTGGAATTGTTCTATTGTGAACATTTTTGCCTTATGTCCACGTGCCCTAAATTTGAGATATTTTTGTGAATTGTGAATATTTGCTCACATTGTAAGACATTTTCGTCAAATTTTAAATATTTTTCACCTTAAAAATATAGCATAATTTACCAGAAAATTTTATGAGTATGTATTTTTGATTTGCTTGAAAACGAAAGTAGCTTAATATGTAAGTCATTCTAGACCTTATATGTATTAATATATGCATAATATGCATTAATGTGTACTAGATGGTAGTGTACCTTTTTATGTATGCATAAATGTAGTTTGGAATGTGCATTTTGCAAAAAAAATTTGTTCTACTTTGCCTATTTTTATGCATTTTTTCTGTGGATTATTTTCCTTCTCTCAAATTTTTTGATAATTATAACGGTTTAAAGTTTAAGGTTACATGCATTTTGAATGTCACTTTTTGTTCGTCACGAATATCCGCAGTTTCATTACACAGTTTGCAATGTTGAGTTTTCATTTCTTTACATTGACAGAGGCTGACTCTCTGACAGAGGTTTCTTGACATTCATTTCATCTCGTTGACATCACATCACATCCAACTGATCAAGCATCAAAACAAATTCATTTGCATGTGCCGCATGCGTGCCTCGTGCTTTCCCCCTTTACTTTTTACTCTGATGAGAAGTGATGAATTTGTCGGTTTATGTGGGTCTTGGACTTGTAGTAATTAATCTGCTTATATTACTCGTGCAATTATACTTTGGACAATAGCTGCTGTTGCCGTATTTTTAGTGATTGGATTAAAGTTTGAGTTTTTCAGTGATTTAGTTCGCTGTTAACTGGGGTCTGTGGTCGTTTTGTCGTTTGCTAACATTGATTTTGATTAGTGATTGAAGGTCTAAGGTAAGAGGTCCAAATTTTTCTGCGAGTTAATTCATAATTAAGTTATTGGATTTTGTGATAATGTTTGGTTTATTAATTCATTTAATTATTGATTGATTGTTATAGGTGTGTAGGGGGCAATACGCGACAATGTCACCAACAAGAAGAGTAGTTGTGAAGAAAGGCATGAAGTGTTCGCAAGTGGTGTTGGAAGGAACGTTTAGTTGCACCTACACCGGTACCAATTCCAATGGAATTCAGCTAAAAGTGAGAAGTGAGCCACCGTCATCATTCCAAAATAGTACGGTCTGGAAAGGGGCGAAGCCGGCGAAGGCGAATCCGGATACAAAAGGCGATACTGTAAAACAAGCGCCACCAGTGGAAACGCAGAAGCACACACAGAAACCCAGCCATCACAGCAAAGTCCTGTCCAAACCTGTTCAACCAAAATCTCGTCGGAAAGCTCCTTGTGACACATGTCTCAAGAGTCGTTGCAGCAACTGTCTTGTTCCATTCAAAAAAGGG
>JAQIXX010003816.1:0-18207 GCA_034700605.1 Willowsia nigromaculata
CACAATGATTGTGATGAAATTGATGACATTTTATGTGATTTAGATGTACTTTATAACTAAAATTTTCTCAAATTTTTGTAAATTTGTCATACTCAAAACTTAATGTATTCAAATATCAATGTGTTTAAATGAAACAATATAATATGTAACTTTGGAAATTATTTTCAAGTCTGTAGAGTAACATACCTTCAATTGTAAGGGTTCTATTTGACGATCAATAAATTATTATTATTATTATTATTATACACCTTTTAGATTAACTCATAACCTTCGGATAGCTATTGGTAAGTTTTTATTGCAGTTTTTACATCATCAAGTTGATTACTTGCCCTACTCGTAGCATAGAGTTAATTGTTACTTCTGTTTCAGTTACATAAAAGAACAAATGGAGAAAACTAAACCAATCGTTTTGTAAATTTAAAATAAGGGTATATCAGTAGTGGTTAATCTCGTTTAAATTCAGTTTCAGTGCCATACATGGTTAGTTCTTGTATGAGGTCTCTAAAATTATGAGCTTGTTTCTTGTACTGATTAATTAATAACTAACATGCATTTAAGATGCATGTTTATGTAGATATTATTTTAAATTTTGAAGAAGAATAATTGACTGCCCACAAAAAACTTTGAAATAAAATCCGCTATTTATTATGGGAAAATTATTTGTATTTTTTAAATTATTTATCATACATTACAACTATTTTTAAATGTCATGAATCAAACCGTTCAATCTATGCATGATGCTGCCCAGTGCTCAGGTATGCACCACATAATATGCAAAATGAAGATGTATGTAGGTATGTCCCACTGGAATGATTAAAGGAACTTGTCAGACGAGAAACCAAGTATTGCCAGCGAAGTCATCACGAGTACAACGATAAGAAGTGAGGAAGCAATTGTTACGTTGTTACTGCCGTCACCCATACTACCACCTCCGCCGCCACCATTGCCACCGCCTCCACCATTACCCCCTCCACTGCCATCACCACCGTCACCGCCACCATCATCAGCCTTCGTCACAGAGATATTTCCAGCACTTTGCTTTACCCAGTAAATGTCATATCGTTGTATTCCCGTAAAGCTGAACAAAATGACGATATTATTATACATTTAGCTTTAGTTTCATACATAACATTATAACTACTGAAATATGATCTGGCATCACGTACAAGATTTCGTAGTCCCCCTCTTCCAATGGCGCAATCCAAACAACTTTAGTATCATTCGCTCTGTTAGAGTTTCTGTGTGTAGCAGCCTTTCCGCCATCACAATCTGTAGATTTGACTTTGCCTCCCTCTTCCCATGTGCCTTCATATTTGTCAGTTCCTACTTTTCCAATCCTGATTAGAAACCCCTTGTGCTCTTCAGCTCCGCTCAACGTCAGAGTTACTTTCTCCCCACCTTTCACCTCTGTAGTTTCCGGTATCAGCGTATATGGATTAGGCAAATCATATGATGTAGAGCCGCCATGCCCAGGCTCCATTTCCTTGCATGCTGCCTCAGGAGCTCCAGCACTATTTCCATACACATTGGTCGGGAACAGTAGGCAGCAGAGTAGCCCAATCTTCACACTCACTCCTAACATGACTCCCATCCGGTTGTCAGATTGTCTGAAAATATGACATTCACAATTTTCGTATTGCCTTCTATTTTCAAATTCTCTGCTGTATGCTGTATAAATACTAACTAATTAACTTCAATTATACTGACATATTTTGGGATTTCAGGCTTTCCATCCACAGGTCGTAAAGGTAACGTATGCTCAGGTAGTTCATTGCAATTTTCCTACCAAAAGTTTTTGAAGGAGTGGCCAGAAGAGTGACCATTTCACATCAGAAATTGTAAAAATAATTACACTAACTTAATTAACTCATAACCTTCGGATAGCTATTGGCAGTTTTTATTGCAGTTTTTACATCATCAAGCTGATTACTACAATGCCTACTTCCGGAAAGGCCCTATTGAATTTGCCCTACTCGTAGCATGGAGTCAATTTTTACCTCTACTTCAGTTACATCAAAAATCATGAGAAAAAACTAATCAATCGTTTTTGTAAATCTAAAATAAAGCTATCAGTAATGGTTAGTCTTATTGGAATTCAGTTTAAAGATCAAGATGAGTTCTTGTCCCTAAAATTATAACTTGTAGTAATTACTAATTAGTATGTAGTTAAGATATATTTATATAGATATTATTGCAAATTTTGAAAAAGAACAAAAAGAACAATTGACCCCCTACAAAAAAACTTTGAAATAAAATCTGCTATTTATTATGGCAAACTTAATCGTAATTTTTGAATTACTGATCATAAATTGTAACTATTTTTAATTGTCATGAATCAAACCGTTCAATCTATGCAAAATGCTGCCCAGTGCGTATGTATTACGTAATATTATGCAAATGAAGGGAAAGGTAGTTCAAGTCTTGAACTTCAAGATCATGTGTAGTACATACTTACATATTTAATGTTCTGAGGAGCAATAGATATTGACAATAATTGGGGGAAAGGTTTAAAAAACCGATTACAAATTTTTAGGTAGTCAATTATTATGAACCGGAAACTGTCATAGTTGGTATGTACAACTGACTGCTCCAGATGCTTTGGAAAGGGAAAATATCTTTCATTTGGAGGATGATTAAAGGAACTTGTCAGAGGGGAAACCAAGTATTGCCAGCGAAGTCATCACGAGTACAACGGTAAGAAGTGAGGAAGAAATCGTTATGTTCTTACCGCCGCCTTCACCACCACCACCCCCGCCGCCGCCGCCGCCGCCGCCGCCACCACCACCACCACCACCTCCACCATCATCAGCCTTCACAGTGATCTTTCCAGCACTTTCCTTCACCCAGAAAGTGCCCTTATCCTTTACAACCGTGAAGCTGAGCAAATCAAAATGGAATGATGCTTTTCGTTTCATAACATCATAATTATTAAAATGTGATTTGATACTGTAGCACCTACAAAATTTCGTAGTCCCCCGCTTCTTGTGGCGCAGTCCAAGCAACTTTAGTATCCGCCGCAGTGTCATTTGCGTTGTGTGTAGCAGCCTTTCCGCCAGCACAATCTATAGTTTTGACTTTGCCTCCTTCTTCCCATGTGCCTTCATATTTGTCGGTTCCTGCTTTTCCAATCCTGATTAGAAAACCCTTATGTTCGTCAGTTCCGCTCAATGTCAGAGTTACTTTATCCCCACCTTTCACCTCTGTAATGTCCGGTGTCAATTTATATGGATTAGCCGAAGTTTGTGGAGTGGCGCCATGCTTCTGAGGGTCAGGCGTCATGTCACCGCATGCGTCTCCAGGAGCTCCACGGGGCCACCCATACACACTGATCGGGAACAGTAGGCAGCTGAGAAGTCCGATCTTCACACCCAACATGACTCCGATCCGGTTAATGCTCATTCCCTTGATTTTAGACATCGTGATTTCACTTTTCAGTACAAATGTTTTTAAAAATTAAAGTATTGAGTGCATTATCGGAAAATATGGCGTACACGATTTTCGTTTTGCCTTCTATGAAGCTTTACCGCTGTAAAGAAAACTACATTTCAATAATTATTATACTAACATATTTTGTAAGTCGTAATGGTAACGGATACTCAGGGAGCGGTGCTTCAAGGGATTTTAGGTCCGTCTAGTGATATCCTGAAAGGACCTTTGCTAACTTGATGATTGGCACGGACCTGTAATGTATTCAAGTGGAAAATGTTTCCGCCACGAAGCCCCCGTTTATCGCTGAGTTTATTTTAAAGTTGGAATGTCATTTGTCATCATGGATAGCCATGTGCCTTTCCGGTTTTCGGTGGACAGATCAGTGACCACTTGCACATAACAAATTGTAAAAATAATTATGCATCTACTAATTCATTAACTCATAACCTTCGGATAGCAATTGGCAGTTATGCCATTTTGTTGAATTGTCATGAATCAAGACAATACACTGCATGATCATGATGCTATGCTACCCATTACATACATATTAGGCAAAAATTAAGAGTGAGGTAGTCCAAAATTTGTAGTACAAGTACATATCTATATATTTATATGTTGTGACGAGCAATAGATATTGAGAGTAATTGGCACAGAAAGTTTTAATAAATGATGACATATTTTAAGATGACCTGAACCTTGAACCTGAGCTGACAATTGACAATTGCTATGTACTGCAGACTGTTCCAGAATTTAGAAATGGAAATACATACCTTTCATTTTCAAGATTTTTTACAGGATTTTATAAAGGGAGAAACTAAATATAGCCAAGTCATTACGACTGCAGTAGTAAGACGCGAGGGAGCAATAGAACGACTTGCACCGCATGGTGCCACTGTTACGTTATTGCCGCCCCGACCACCACCACGATCAACATACTTCACATTGATCTTTCCAGCACTTTGCCTTACCCAGAAGCTGCTCATATCTCTTACAACCATCCAGCTGAATAAATGACAATAAAATTATACTTTTAGTTTCATAACTATTGAACTTTGATTTATTACTCGTACCACCTACAAGATTTCATATTCCGCATCTTCATTTGGCGCAATCCAAACAATTTTAGTCTCCTTCGCATCGTTAGGTTTGTTGTGTGTAGCAGCCTTTCCGCCATTACAATCTATAGATTTGACTTTGCCATTCTCTTCCCATGTGCCATGTGCCTTCATATTTGTCGGTTCCTACTTTTCCAATCCTGATTAGGAAACTCCTGTGCTCGATATTTCCACTCAACGTCAGGGTTACTTTATCCCCACCATTCACGTCTGTTATGTCCGGTGTCAATTTATAAGTACTTGGTGGAGGTAGTGGACCGAAGCCAGTATGCTTAGGCGTCATGTTCGTGCATGAAGAACCGTCTTTTGGAGCCCCATTTTTGTATCCATACACATTGGTCGGGAACAGTAATAAGCTGAAAAGCCCAATCTTCACACTCACTCCTACTAACATGACTTTGATCCGATTAGTGCTCATTTCCTTCATTTTGGACATTGTGATTTAACTCTTCCGTACAATTCACAATTGTTTAAAAACAAGAGCATGTGATTAATACATTGTCAGAAAATTATTATGAAATCCAAGATTTTAGACCTCCTCCTGTTCTATCTAAAAATTGCATTTGAAACATATTTGAGGAGTTCAGACTTTCCGTATGCAGCCATTAGTTATTAGTTGTAGGTAGTAGTAAGGTATGCTTAGATAATTCATATGCAATTTTCATATCGTGAGTTTGTGGTGGAACGAGCATGCACCAACGCCAAAGTGCTCATATCATAAATTGCAATAAATCAATCATATAATTGAACTATAATAATTGGAAGCCACCCTCGAATGGCTACTGGTTGCGATAAAACCATTTTGTTTCAAAGATCTTTATTGCAATTTGTTTTGCATCATTAGGAGCTATCTATAATTATAATACTTTTGAAAAGGCTGAATATAATCTGTTTTAAGTAAATGCTTTCAAAACTGATTAGCTTATCTTTTAGATTACTCTCCAGATCAGTATAAAATAGAGTGACACTTTTTTCAAAACAACATATTTCTACCCATTAAATCGGTACTCGGAAGGCGAAACGTTAAATACTATAAATTTTGCTAATTTTTTATCATAAAAAATTCCCCATTTTTTTAAAATTTGTACATACTAAATACATACATAAATTGTACTTCCAATTCACAATATATAATACGTATAGTTTTACTTTAGGCATCTAATGAAACTCGAAATAAATTTTTTTTTTGTGAATTCTTCAATTAACGCGAATTAGTTCTATCAAATATCATGTTAAACTTAAAAAAAGACAGTTACAGTTACAAGAAAACAGTTACAACAAAAATTAGCCCACACAAGTTGTTACATTCTGCGTATTCAGACTTACATATTTAAACTTATGATAAAATACACATATTTAAAAAAAAGTATACCGGTGAAAGTAACAAAGTAAATCCTAAAAGTTAATAAAGTTATTAAAGTTAACATTAATCCTAGAATGGCCTCTCAGATGAATTTGTCGCTTGTGTTGAAAGAAAAGGTACATCACACTAAGATATTTTACCCCTCCATTCCAAACCCATCGCATTTCAGTTTCTGCAATCAGTCAATTACTGTGTGGTCCGTTGCTTTCTCATTCTACACTATTGCACTTCTTCACTCTTCCTCACACTGGTTTAAAATTATCGACTACTGACTACCTACCCAACACATAAAAATTATAAGCAAATTGAAAATAATCACAATCTTGTTACAACTATTTTTAAACTGAACACTGACGATGCACATTGCACACACAAACAACTAAAGTACTTCTTAAATTATTAAACTCAACGTAATTTCCATGTCTAGTTTCAGGAGACTTTTTAAGATGTGGGCGTATCATCCTCTTTATCACTTTTTGGCCAAAAGACTAAGGCCGTTAAAACAATAGCTCCTGCAGCCATACCAAGAAGATATAGAGACAGCATAAATGTGCGGAATCCTGTGCCCTGTAAAGACAATTATGCAAAGTGAATTAGCAAAATTTCCATAAAATTTAAGAAGAATTTAAAAAATTATAGCGCTTTTTTTAAAGCTTACTGGAGCTTCCGTGGTTAACCCGTTGGTTTTCATTGGACCTGGCTGCATAGCTCGCTTTTTGTTGTTGGAGTCCATTTGCTTATCAGCCCATAATGTATGGATCTTGAGAATAAAGAAATGAGATTATTTGCAAGGAATTTCTGTTTCCTAAAGTGTTCTACATGAATCTATTAACGAGTAATTAACTTACCGACATAACAATATGCATTAAGACATGGAATAATACTATTCCAAGTAGTATCCATCCCCAGAGATTCTCATCAGCTTCAAATCGTTTCAGATCAGCGAGACTCAGCTCAGACGCCAATAAAATGCAAACAACTAGAAAAGATGAAAACGCAACATTGACATTACGAACGAATCACATTCTAATTGACGAAATAACATTAATCACTAATCAGTTGCTTACTGCCAACAATATGGGCTGAATTTCCTACTCCCCAATGGAACCAATTGAAGTATGGTCTTGATGGAGTTCCTGGATGTGGTCTCAAAAATGCAATGATAACTTGCAAAATGGCTAGACCAACTACGATAACACCCAACTTGGGATGTGTCTCTGTTAAGTCTAAAGATTTCTTTTTAATTAGGATGAAAACGGATCCGCAAATGGTCAAGAAAATTGTGGCGGACATGCAGAATAGATGAAGCTGTGGACAAAAAAGTCTTTTCATAAGGTTTTGCCATAAAAGCAAATTAATTCTAAAGAGTTAAGATTTCCTGGTGATAATTTACTTACAGCAAACCAAAAAGCCTTTCCGCATGGAGTGAAATCTGTGTGCGTCAGTTTGAAGTATCTCGCTGTGAACATTCCAGTTGAAGCACAAAGCAGCCAGGCAATGACCATGAGACCTCCGTGAAGCTGAATGAGCCAATTGTTTGCACTGGCTCCCATGATAAGTGTATCCGAAATGTGAACGCTTTGTGGGCTCACTTCTCTGTCGGTTATAGCAGGATGCTTTGAGAGATCACCCGTCGCAGATCCGAATGGAGCCCTTGACAGTAGAAGGTAGTAATTGTTCTTGTCCAAGTCGACTTCAAATCCTCCAATTGTGTGATTCGTTTGCTGGAATTTGCAAAAGATGTTTCCCTCCATGATATCTCCACCCATAGGCTTCAATCCAAGTTTAGATTCCTGCAATGCAACAAGTAAAAGGTATAACATTTGACCTTTTAATCCATCCAATTCCTCCCTGGCAGAATTGTTTCCAAAGTCGTCTTACCGGATGCTTCTTATTTTCCTTCCCAGGATTGTGGTACCGCTCGATGATTAAAGTACTTTGGGCATTGACACATCCAACCACTGAATCGTCACCCATGAAAGAATCCTTTGACAATCCTAACGCAACATAGCCTGATTGACCTCCTGGCTTTCCTGTAAGTTGATACTCGTTTATATCGCCCTTCTTAGACCAAGTCACCAGTATGTCGCAAGTAGTTGGGTTGTCAGACTCCGGGTCATATTGCTCCACACACTTTCCTGGGATTCCAAAACAGCCTTTGCTCTCCCCACAACCTGTGTAGTATTCCTTCCATTTTGACAGTAGATTTTGACTTGCAGCTATCTATTAAGGCGAGGATTAAAAATGGTTTCATTAATAGAAAATAATGAATTAGCCAAAATTGTAGAAGGTATTTTAATTGCTGCTTACAACTGGTGCTGCTGTGGTAGTAGCCTGTGTGTTTCTAGTGACTCGGATTTTCTCCTCATGGGGAATACGTGTCCAGTAAGTGTCTCCATCCAGACCAACGACAGAGTAGCTGAGAGATTCAAATCAACAAATTAATATCTAAAACTTTATATCTAACTGATTCATGTAAAAAGACAAGCCGTTCTTTAAAATGCTTACAAGACTTGATACTCTGCATCCTCTTCATTGGGAGCAATCCATTGAACAGCCACACTCTTTTTTGAATCACCGGATGTATGCGTCATTGCACTGTTCTTTTTACTAAAGCAATCCATTGCTCGAGCATTTCCAGCGTCCACAGCTTCGTTAAATTCTCCCACCGCCTTGTTATCACCCCCATTTTTACGCACTTGAATTAAAAATCCTTTGAATTCATCAGTTCCGCTTTTTGAGGTAAGAATAATGTCAAGTTTTTCGAATCCCATGATGGCATTTTTGCTAATAGTAAGTTTGTATGGACTTGGACTGGTTTGCGGTTCTGCCCCGTGACCGGGAATCATCGTATCACAGACGGAAGGATCGGCTCCACTGGAGTATCCAGCGGCATTTTGACTGCTGGCGATAATCAGCACAGCCAACGACAAGAATGAGATCCTTTTTAATCTCCACCTCCAGCTCTCACCACTTTTTCTTCTGCTGAGACTTATCATTTTTAAGGTAGATTGTGGACGGTAACTTTTTAAAAGTCAAATGGGATCATTTATAAATCCCTTTGTGAGAATCGCAAATTTCGCGTAGTTGTTGATCTGTAAAATGAAACAAGAAGAATAACATAAAAATTTTCATCTAGATGTAATTTCTAATACTAAAATCTTTGAGAATTTAAATGTACTAGAAGGTCATCACTATACTTTTGTCTTATTGCATGCTAAGAAACTTGCAACAACTTCATATAGATTATCGTGACGATACTCCCAGCAAACCAGCCACTGGTTATGTATGGTCGTAGAAGGCTGTTTGTACATAATTTGAAGAAAAATAATAATTTTATTTAATAAAAAGGTCATCTGTCAACGAAAACACATGCATGTAAAGCGAGTGATTAGAGTTAAATGCTTTTTTTCTAGTAATAACTCATTTTTAGTAAAATGACAGATGAGTCAAATATGATAATCATGTAAAGTCTATTCCAATCATCACCGAGACTATAAGCACTATATTATTAATTGCAAGAGAATACCCAGTACTTAGAGTCTTGCCTTTCTAGCAAGTATACCAACATATCCGACACCCAAACAAAATGACCGTGCTTCCCATTCACATTAAATTTAACTACAAGAATGCAGTTGCATGCAACCTGCAACAATGACGCTTTAATGATTTTGTATTAATATGCCTTAGGCATGGCGCCTACTATTTTCTGCAGGGCTGCGAGATATAAGATGAGAAGAAGGACAGTGGATAATTGAAGGAAGGATGAAATGAAAGGAAAATGTAAGGGTTAAGAATAATTGTTAATATATTTCATAGAAAAGAAGCACAGCACAGCAGCCCTGACTAATGGTAAGGTATGTAGGTACAGGTAATTTAATGATGATGGTAATGATGGGTGTACCTAAATGGAGCATGAAGCCCTTTTGCCCTTTAATAACATGAGATTTGATACTACGTAAATAGTAATATTGCTGCCGGCACCTTCACTTCAAGCCATCATCATAATGGGTGGTGATGCATGAAAGATAATTACTACTATAGTCAAAGTTTTCTGCATCAGTTCATGTACTTTTTTTGTTGTTGTTTACTGTTAACACTAATACCGTTTGCTTAGTTGATACATTAGTAGTGTATCCGTCAAAACATTGTCGTTACAAAACAATAATACATAAAATAAAAATATTATACTTGTGGATAAAACATGTAGTACGCACTGCCACGCACATTTTCAAAAGTGTACACACTTGTTAACTGCACGCAGTATGGATGGGAAATGTGAACGCACAGTGTCGCAATAATGCACCTTGAATTAATTGAATGGACCCCATAATATTTAATCTTAACAATGACACTTGCAAACAATGAAGCATTTTAAATTGAAAACAATGACAGGCTCAAATAACTCACAATGATCATGAATGAATGTCATTTCGCAGGCTTGCTACCTTATTAGGTGATCACAAAGGGCTCTTCTGGATGAGTAAAGCTACAATTTAATACACTATCGAGTTATCTTTGATGCAATAGCAAAATTTTCACGCATACACGTAATATGTATCTTAAAATCTTAATGAAAATTATGCACGCAACGCATCTATTCGAGTCTGTGACATTCTTATGCTCAAAAATAGTCGCTTAATGATAAATAATGTGTGGTGCTTGATGGCAAAACACTGAATGGAATATGATTGCAAATTGAAAGATGATTTTAATCAAACAATCGATTCAGTTGCATTGATTATTGATCTGCCATCAAACAGTAGGTTGAAAACTGCTGGTATCCGACCATCAGTAAATTATTTAACTCCATGTTTTGCAGATTGACAATCAATCAAAATTTGTTTTGGCAGATCATTAACAGAAATATTGCATGAACATTACTTTAATAATGACGACATTAGTAATCAAAATAAAAGAGATCTATGATTTTATGGAAGATTATATATTACTACATAGACATTAGAAGATATGCATTGCTTTTCAACTTTAAGATAATCAAATAATCAAGACAAACATCTGAAATCCAATGTGGATTCCAACTGTGAAGTTCATGCTGTAAACTGCAGGTCTCAAAGTCATTCGTATCAGCACATTTCGTGACATTTATTATGATAATGAAGTGTCCTCTACTTCTGTAATTTACAAGGTATCTCACGGTGCCCCAATTTCTTTCCCCTACTATAAGTTTGAAGATGACTCTTGGAATGATACTCCACAAAAATAGGTCAGCAATGAGCAGCAATATTCCACAATGACTGATAATAAGGATTGCAGTCATATCACTATTTTTACTCTTCAAGCTTTATATTTTGAAAACATGCAGCTTATAATGTCATAGATTTAAAAAGTGCACACCTGCGTGCGATTCATGCTTACTTGTGTATGTGGAACAATAAAAAGCAAACTTTGCATTTTATTGCGAGCTTTATTGACAAATAACAATTGTGAGTAAACAAACTGCTCGTCTAGAATAAGCATGTAAGTAAGCTACTTTGGAGTAAGTTATAGAAAGTGAATGAGTCCTGTCCACCCTCTTCAGTTTATGTCATGTCATCCTAACAACTAGAAGAACTGGAAGGAAACGAGATTTCAAGTGTTTCACCAAAACTTTATTGGCCATATTATCGATCATTTGGATTACCTGTTTGCCTTTTTCTTGGAGTTCAGCATGCAAGTTTTTTCGATTGACTATTACCAACTCCAAAAAGGGAAGTATTCTTGGTATTTCCAACATACAATACCGCTTGTAAATATGTCAAAGCAAATGGAAATTGATTGGCCATGTAATAACAACGGATGCTACATATGACATAAAAATGCAAACAATAAATTGACCCACTTCACTTTTTTTTACATGGAAGTCCATGTTTTTCTCTTCCTGTTACAGTTCTACGAGCGAACATAACACAATTTTTAACGGTTATATGATACAAAACCTACTTATATTCCAATGGTTTATAAGTCAGCATGGAATAATCGACAAAACCTGCATTATTCCCAGCAAAAACATCACACATTTTTATTTAGATACGCATGTACTGACTATGTGTTTACACTTCCTGTATGAAAGATGAGAACCAGAAGGTTTATTAGTATCCATACTAAAGTTTTAACATAAATTAAAAATTAATACGATTTACAACAAAATAGAATGGAGAAAATTTGTCTCATTCGCAATTCCGAGTTGAAATAGTTAAACCAATCCATTTTCCAAAATGTCATGCATATGCCTATACTACACACTATACAGTTTACAATTTCATGTATCCAGCTGCAACACAATAACGGTACCTTTTACAAAACCGCTACTGGAAGGTCAGTGAACTTATGTGTGACTATTTCTTATTATTATTTCAATGAAAACACTCACTTGCTGAAGTAATGCGAATTCTGTACATTGCCAAGACTTTCCGTTCTACCGTTATATTGCACCACATCATCATTACCTGGACAAAAGAGCAGCCTTAAAACAGCACGCACAAAATTGCCACTTTCATCACTAATGACATAGGGAAACAGTAATAAACCGTAATTTTTATCTGATAGTTTAAGTGTGGGAAACAATACAATCCTCTATAGTGCTTATTGTAGAAAATAAATTACAGTGACAAAGTCACTTAATAAGTAAAAAACTTTAGAACACTCAATAAAGTTTATGCAATAATATGAGTATTTGCACATCACGCAAAAGCATTGCATTGATGAATATGGAGTTCATTTCCTAGAGTGAACCACCACTCACTTCCGGCCTTTTTCTACAAATATTTGTACATATACCTATTCCACGTAATATTCCAATTTCCCAACATATAGGTTCCAAACACGTTTTTACACAACACTTCCCATGCTTTACTTGCATGCATGTGCTGTTTGTTGATGACTTATACGCACTCTTCGAATTTCGTGTAGTTTAATAATTATTATCCCAAGAACGTTATTTTTGGAGGAGTTGCTAGTTGTCTCAGTTCACCTCGAAATGAATCACAAATGAAAGGAACACGAAGGGAACCAAAGCCTACTAAGCTTTCCAAGCTGACCACTACGTTTCCATAAAAATGGATGACAAATGACTTTACAAACTTGAGAAGCACATTTAACCATTTCTGGAACGTACTAAAGGTTGTCCCCTATAAATAGTTAATGCAATGTAGCCAACCCGATATAATGTTGATACACAGTTCCAGTAAAACTCCTATGGTGCAGCAGGCCATTCCAACTTCCAAAGTGCCGACAAAACAACACGAAAATGCATTTTTCGTGATATTAGAAATTAGACTCAGTAAGCCCCTATCATATGTAACAACAGGACCGTCTCCGACAAAGTTACATAATGCGCAAATGTGTTATTAATGTTAATAGCTAATGTGTAAGAGTACATTGCTCATCTTTTCATAACACCGCAATTTTGACGATTTATTGACGCAATCCATCTGCGCAACCTCAAGGGTGATACTACTGACCATCAATTCAAAACAATGAAATACGTGCTACAAATCTAGATGAATAAAAAGTGTATGCTTGAAATTTTCGTCATCATCTTCTATACTTTGAACTAATTATACCTTGTATAATCATTAATCATATCAAAAGTCAACAAGCAAATATGCGAAATGATGAAATTAAACAAATGGTCGAATAAAACATTGCATAATTTACGAATGTGTCGCCCATTGCATGGATGCAAAATAAACATATATAAGTAGATAATCGGTTTATCGTTTATCTTTAAAGTTTACATGAAGCGTTACTGTTATCATTTACTATTAGAAGACCACGGGGTGAGTTTATTTGGTTCACCTCTCGCAACTTAACAGTCTGCTCAATTTCAACCTTCTGTCTATGTCTACATATCACTCACTTGTACAGCACGTGTTCCATCAACTCAAGTTCGAGTGTTTATGATTCATCATATCAAAACCATTCAAAACTCGCAAAAAAACCCCAGACAATCAAAAAACGTCATTTATGTCAATGTAAATAATACCCGAGCACTTATAGTTCCGTATTCTCCTGATGTAATCTTGTACAATTAATTGGTATTATTCACATATTTTTAGCAATTTGTGTTGCTATACATGAACCAACCGCGTAACGCGTAATATGCCACTTGATATTCGTTATGCTTGAACTTGACCACTCATAATCCTTGCCAGCTAGCCGATCAAACCACACAAAAAGCCACGAAACGTGAAACGAAATACATGAAAATGAAGAAACATTTTAAACGTTAGATCACAGCAAGCGAGCTGGAAAACTTATTTCAAGTAACAAGTCAAGTTTTAAAATAAAGGATTTTTATCGTTTTCCTTTAAAAAACTGTGGTTTTGTGGGCTATTCCGACATTGCATCAGCACTGGAAGTGACTACAACAAGGAATTAAAATGATATAATGCCATTCCTGCATTAACTAATTCGCTATATAAATATATGAGTCATCGCATTTCTGATTCTGATCAGAGCATTTAGACATTCCAGATATAAGAAGTTAGAAATTATTTACCAAAGCACCAAAGTTTTGGTGCTTTGCACTGAATGTTGATTTTCAAAATCAAGGACATAAACCGGAAACTTTAGTATGTTTTCCTTCCTGCTTCACATATCGTAACATTTACAAACTAAAATGTAATGTAATATTATTTTTATATGAGTTTTGTAAATCCTTTATTGAAATGAGAGGTATTTAAAAAGCCATAAAAACTAACAAATCAATCAATGCAAACATTTGCTGAAGTCTTGAGTCCTGTCAATGAATTGCCATTTTTAACACATCAAAATATGTAACTACTAAATGCAAATCAAATATTTGTGGTCACAATCTCGGAGATCCATATAACATCACTTAAAGCAAAGTTCTTTTTACTTCTTTTATTTTAATGACTAATACCTCTATGATGCTTCTGCTTCATGATATCGATATGCTCCTCATTTAAATTTTGCAACTGTTAAAATGACACTATTTTTTGAAATACAACTTATCAATGTCAAAAAACTATTGTTATGCATGTTTAAACTTTTACAAGTAAAAATCAAGCGCATAGTAAATGTTGAGAAGTTTATATCTTTGATGGAACGATTAATTTTTGACACCTGTAAGAGTTCAGCTCATTATCGTTTATCACGATTACTATTAAAATATTTACTTACCTAACTTTATACTTTGGAATTTACGTCATATGATATGATGAATTTGAACGATAGTGTAATAGCCAATTGTTCATATTTATCGATTCATCATGATATTATGTCACAATGAAAGCGAATCAATCACTACATATTTGAAAGCCTACCTTCTTTTATTTAAAATGTTAACTTCAAATATAGTCACAGATGCAGTTGAATATCTATTTTTATCTGGATGGTAATGTTCAAGAAATAATCAGAGCACGAGTACACGTTATGCATTCAACTAATTACCACAATCAATTGTATCAAAAGACTTGCTATGAGCTTTAATTGATGTGCACACACCCACTCATCTACTAATGCCACAGATAATTGTTGAAACTTCAACAAAATGTATGTACCGCTTATCTGCTCTTGCTATACTGGAATACTGCTCGAGTTTAACAAGTTTTACATGCGTATCTTCGACTGAAACAGACTCATTGCATAATTATATATTTTAAACATAAAAATGCTAACTATGACATTCGTCAGTTTTTAGAGACTTAACGTGATGTTGTGAAACCTACAAGCAACGACATGAGAAGAAAATATATTGCTCAGGCTCAAAAGAAGCAGTAACAATATAATTATTTTAAATAATATGAGCTCAATGGAAGAAGTGCATAATTCATTGTAATAATCTAAGCGGTAAAACACAGTGTAACTATGAATTATTTCTCTGAGAAAATTAAGCACAAAAGGAGGTTTTAAGTTACGCTCAATATCTTACTTGTAATCCATTATAAGAGACACCATCATCATCAAACTCTTGAATATTTCATTTTTATACCTATATGTAAGTTTTGTGTTATTCAGAACACAAAATGTTATCGCAATTTAAAACGTTCTGACCTTATGCTTACATGCATATAATGACATTCCCCATTTGGTAGTTTGAGTTCATTATGGAGGAAAATCCAATCTGACAACAGAAACTATGATTCTCGCATTTTGTGTATAGCTTACATATTTGAGCTACACACTAGCTCACTTATTGCATGCAATATGCTTCTTAAAATATGTTAACAATTTTAACGTAGAATGTATCCATCAACATATATTATCTTTTAAAAGTTAATTGTATTACATGCAGGTACTTAAGAATCCTTATTTTATTCTTTTGTGGTTACATGCGCTCTAATAAGAGAGCGATGTGGAGATTAAATTTAATATTTTGGGTATATTCTCTCCACATGACATTTTGGCACACTGTTGTATACCAACCAGGAACCTCTGACTATTGGAGCTTACATAGCTTAATCCTTAATTTATCAGCAAGGTGTATAGATAACATTCAAGTATGTAACGGTAAATAAAGTATTTTCATAGCTGACAGCTAATAATCACTTGATCAACTAAAATTGACCATTACCGCAACGTCACATTTTAAAAACTTTTTGAGACAAATGCTAAATAATGCAAATTAAAGCTATTTGGTATGTTTTTCGCATTGAAAGTAAAAAAACTCTTCATCAAGATATTTAATTCTCAAAATATTCATAACGCTGCAATTAAAATCATCTGGCTTGTAAGGTATAAACATTTTAAAGATTACGAGACAAATACATAAATGATATTTGTCTAGATAAACTTTAATTTGTGCTGAACACTTTTAGATTTGGCACTTTGGCACATATCTTTCTATACAGGTAAACGATGCATTACACATTGCACAATACGAACGTAATGTAAGAACGAATCGAATTTTTTAAAGTTTGATAATGAGTGATGTATCTTCATTGCCCAAAATAAAATTCTTACTGAAGTAACTAGAAGACAATCTGTAGGTAAGTTTGTTTTTGCAATGTTTATATGCTCGATTAGATCATTAAAAAGGGAACTTCATTGACAATGATACGGCAGACACGATGCAATTTTCAGTTGTTTATTCTCACTGATTCTGCCGCAAATATTCAGAGAATTTTCAAGGACGAAGATATCTTTAAGATTGCATGCACGACATGCGACAGCAGTTAGGATAATAATAAAAGTAATTATGATGTTGATTACCACGATTTTCTTATGTAAAAATGTCACTATTGCCGTTACTTCAAAGTTACTTCGCCATTTTATGCTTGTAGCTTATCTACATTCACAGCAATAAGAAAAAGACCCCATAAAACAGACTTACCTATTTACTGTCATACTCTTCCAATGAAATGATTTTTGTGTCACTACTACTACATCCCGTTGGTAAAAGTGTCTTACAGAGAAAAAACTTTTTAGTATTCTAAAATAGACGTAAAAGGCTATAAGCTAATAATACACAACTTCCTAGTAGTTGCCAATTCATTAGTCATTTTTTCATTAGCATAATATATGATCCTTATATGCCAACGTACCCATGCGTCATCTATGTAGTTGTTAAACTACAAAACAAATGCCCTACGTAGTACGTAGCATCATTTAAAAATTGTACATAACAAACGGGTTAACATACCACCAAACTAAAACCTATTTTATCACCAATCTATGCGCTATTTTTCTATTCTCAAAAGTACAAAAGCTAGAATTCACTTAGTCATGTTTCACCAAAGGATTTGGGATTTCCAGGTAAACTACCACCCACTACATGTACAACAAACTTGAAAACATACATCCAATCAAAGAAAAGATAACATGTCTAAGCGCATCTGCACACGTAATGAAGATCCCACACTGCTTGGTCAGTTCAATATTACAAATTACAAAGACTTTCAAAGTTATACCTATACATACATAGCATGTTGTTATTCAGAATGTTCTTAGATTTTTTGTTCTACTTGGAATTTGTGGGTAGTGCGTATTTTTCCAAGTATTTATCAAGAACTGAAACTCAAGGCATACGTCAAAGAAGAAAATTCACGATTGAGATTTGAAATGCACCTTCAGATATGCGTCATTCACTGTCATACACAATATTTATGTGGGTATGTCTGTCCGGGTAGATGTAGTATCTTTTGATGTTTTACCATGATTTTTTGCTGAAGTTGTTATAAAAAAGTTACCATATATATCCACCAAATGTTGGCATACCGCATCCTTTATTTCACGTTTCTAATATACATGTAAATATTATTTCAGAATTTAGCAGCAAAAAGGATGCAATGAGCAATTCTCTCTTGTGAATTTGATGGCATTTAGATTTGATTA
>JAQIXX010003817.1:0-18202 GCA_034700605.1 Willowsia nigromaculata
AAACAATTGAAAAAAATCAAATGTATTGGCCACGAAGTGCCCATTGGATTCTTGGTCTATTGTATTAAATGTCATTGGGAAGGATAATGAAAAAAGGAAATGGACACTTTCTCTCGCCGTCTACTTTCTCGACCGAGAGAAACTCTCAGAAAGTGTTTTCTGTTTGGCTGTTATTAGGTATATACATATGGCAGAAAAAGCGGATTATTTGCTTTATTTTGGTTAGTTGACCAATATAAGTAGTGATTGCTTATATAATAGCCCACTTTTTGTGTGTCATTTGGATTTATATTGCAGAAAAATGTTTATTTGTGCTTAGTACTATGGTATCATTCGGGAAAAGAGCGACAAAAGTAAGTAGAGTGTGGATGATGATATGATGATTCCTCTAACAATACCATATAATCACATCGTTTTTTGTTTGATCAGCCATGTAAAAAAAGAGCTACGAGGACAAGAGAGTACACACCAGGGACTCGCCATTACTACTGCTTAGTCAACTAGAAAAAGGAGAAGATTATACATGCCTACATACATTCATACATCTATCTACCAAGGGAGAAAGTCACATTCTGACTTTTTGTTTGCCCATGTGTTATTTTTTTTCTCCTTGGCTTTTACCTACTTTTTCTCCCAACTCCATGTGGCATTTGACTATTTCGAAAAGTTCATTTTTGTCACGGATGAACATGTGGCAAAACGCGTGGGCTGCTGCAGGAATACTGTAGATAAGATATATATTGCAAATTTTTATTGAAGAGCGGTTTATAAATGAGGTATCTTTGACTGCGAAATATCAAAGGTTTGATTTATAAAACCCCAAAAATGAAATAAAAATGGCCTTTGTTACACGAAAAAGTGAAACAAAATGTATTTATTCATAGAGTTGTGTGTACACAAAGATCAGTGTAATAGTCATAGAGATTTGGGACGAAAAAAGCTATCCCAACGAACAGATTGCTGTTGCTGTTGGAAAATGTCATGTTTGTCCAGCTGTAACTAGAATAAGTTTTAAAATCATTTATTACCTAGAGGCCAAGCACAGAACCCCAATAGCATGTAACAACATCTCAACGATCCCAGTTGGGCTTTTGGGTGGGGTAATGATTCGAGAAACTTTGTACATTTTCACATGATTTCTTCTCTCTCCCTTCGTTTTTGAAGTTTTGAAAAATGGATGAAGTCACTCAAGTTCCATTACAATTTTTTTTACCAGAATGGCAGAGAATCCATTATGATCTCATCGCCATTGTTTCAGCCTGAGAAAGTGGAGTAAGGAACGAAAAGAAACCGTAATAAGTTTATTTTTATGCTTTGTTTTGGAACAAGAAGGTGGTTAAACTATGACTGCTCTTATTTCTTTTTCTTTTGTTATCATTCGCGTTTATTAAAAGTGACTGAACTATATTATGCTGTTTTCTAACTTGGGAACGCAATACACCGTGCTCGGTATATTCAACATCTTAGCTTCAAATATTTTGTACAGAAAACCGAATAAAAGCAAATGAGAAAGTTGGGTGAGAGAAAGAGCAAGAGTGAAAGTAAGTCAGAAAAAAAATTCTTTTCAGTTTTCCGACACGGCGGACGTTCTTTGAAAGAGAAAGTTGCGGGAAAGGAGCAAAGTCAGCAGCTTGTTATCTCTTGTTAGTTGGGTTGGCGACGACGAAGACGATGGGGTTTTGTCAGGGGTATGGATGGCGTATTCCATAGAAAAAGTAGGATTGTATCATGCGGTGTTGGTAACAGTAATAGTATATGGAGAAATGGCTTGACTCTTCTTTTATAAGTTGTCGTCATCATCATTATCATCATCTTCTTCAGAAAAACGAGTAACTAACAAGCATACTATATTGCTATACTGTTATCCCATACTTCACCGAGGTTTCAAAGCCAACTCGCATGCCAGCGTGTAGGCATACTATATATTAGTAGGCAGGGTTGCTGGATGGGAAGCAATGGCAATTTTTTATGGAAAACTCCCATTTTTCCTAGTTAGTCCCAGAGCTCGTCTATATTTTGCTGGAGAAAGCGTGAGAGAAATGGAAAGAAAACGAAGGGAAAGGCACATAAACGCATAGGTACTCTCACTGTCTCTCACTCTCTCGGGACTACACAGTTGCTCTCCGTAAACGTTAGACGGAGACTTTTAGCAGATAGGAAAATGAGAAGCAAAACGAAAAAATATATTATTAGGATAAGCATATGTATAGGCAGACTTGATGCGAGAGAATAGAACTTCATATATAAAGAACAACAACATGAAATACAACGTTTATTCACATTTAGAATGCATGACATGACCTAAAGCTTGGTTTTGTTTCAGCCAGTTTTCTCTCTGTCTGATGTTGTTCAAGTTTTGTTGTTGTTCTTTATTTCTTGTTATGTTGTTCGAGGGAAAAAGCTAAATATTTGGCTTATGGTACGGGTGAATAGAGAGAGAGAAGAGAAAGAAAGAGAGAGATGATGGCGATATGGCTCTTCTTCACTCCACTTATCCTAGAGAGGAGGAAAACAGGCCTCGTTTCAGCATACCCGCTGAATAATTGATGAGATTGGTTGAATGTCTGTGTATTTTGGTACTATTATTGCTGTTGTTGCTAACTAAAATTTACGTGGAAATTTGTGTATAAAAATGTGTAAGTTCGATGCATTCTGTTTTATACATACCATAATTTTTTTCATTGTAACGTGTAAAAACTAATCATCCTTATTTCCCCAAAAAAAGTCCTATACACCACTACTGCACTACCGTACTTAATTCTCATGTCTAGGAAAAATGTAGTTTTTGTAGGGAAAGTATGTATGTAGTTCATGGGCAATATTCATCCGCTTAATTTTCTGCGGTGAAAATATCTATGCAAAACTCTGACGGGAAAAGTAATGGGCCCGTCACTAATATTCAACATGCGAAAGAAACTTTCCCCATAAGGTGTTGAGTATACAAGCCAACGTGAAATTTTGCTGCGCTGGTGAACAGCAGAGACAAAAGTTACTACTTACGTAAGTTAGAATAAGGTATGCCTGCTGACTCTGACTCATAAAGTGTAACACTGACAAGCACAAGGCTGCATAAATGTACATGAAAAAAAGGAATTGCTATTTGGAATTGCTCTGGGTCTTTTTATGGTCTCTCTCTCTCTACCTCTCTTCGTCTACAGAGAACAGTGGAGAAAGGAGGTAGCTACATATTCCCCTCAGTCTTTTGACGTATTTCAAGTTTATGTATGTGGTTTTCCCCTTAATTTATTATTACCACTATTAACAGTTCCTACATACTGTACACACATAAAGTGCATAACTGCCTTGCTTTGAATTTGCATATTATGGGCAGTGCAGCAGGACTTCTATAAGAGTGCTATATAAATGCTGATGTGTTTTATACTGTTGCGGTTTTTCAGGTGATGGCATTTCATTATTCTTGCTATTAATTTTAGCATATTATATTTTGCGCTAAAGCTTGTCACATAGTTTTCTTCTTGAGCCTCCTTCCTTGCGGAGAAATTGATAGTGATGATGATGATGATGACGTATTAGTACATATATACCACACTACCACAATAGAGAAGAGTATTCTATTTTCCTCTTCTGAGGTAATCAACTTCGTAACAGTTCATTTATTCCTTGCATGCATGACTCTTTTCAAATTATTAATATTTTGACGGGTTGTTCAATGTGCAAGCGTTGCGTGTGTGTTGAGTACAGTTATTGTATGATATATTTTATTCTACCTGTTTTACTGTCTGTTATGCGCGCGAGATGATACGCAGTAAATGCGTGGGCGAAGTGCCGAGGCTGATAACGATGCAAATGGCAAAAAAGTTGTAAAACAACGGGAGAGAAAAGTTGAGCAGTTAAGTTCTTGAAAAATATTCTAATAGAAGATAAAATACCGTAAGGCTTGGTGTGTTTTCTTGCATCGTCTTTGAAAATTGTAAACTTTCTCTTTGTGAGTAAAGAACTGAACAAAGTTGCCTGCCATTTTGTTGTGTTGTCCCATTATTTTCAGTGTTTTGTAGCTGCTTTTATTCAACTTGTCAGATTTACGAGGTGGCTGTGTGCGGATCTTCCGTGCGAATTGAAATTGAATGCATATAAGAGGCGAGGGAGTCGTAGAGAATAATGTTGTGTTTTAGGTCCTTCTTTGTACCTATAGAGGAAGACAGGATTTTTAGTTTTTGTCTGAAAATGGATGAATGATTGAGAAAGCAATAAGCAAAATTGGTTGAAGAGGAGAAAAGAAGGCGGATATTGGGAACTGACTGAAATGTATTCGCATTACCGAATATGTGTTCAAAGCTGGTTTGATGATGATACTTCCTCGTCTCTTGCCTTTTTGCTGTGCAATAAATAAGGAGCAGACATGGGCTTATCTCACTTACGTCAGCCAAGCCAAAGCCTACCATTATTACGATTACTAAAAATCGATATTTATTCGTATTGGACACTGACTATCGATACCTTGTCGACTCCTCTGCTAATGCTTATAATGCTGTTATGGTATGCACTTCAGAGTTTTCTAGGATGGTAGTAGCGTATTGATCAGTTTAGTCTGGCCGGCTTCTTGTATGTTAGCATCACACAGGAACTCGATTCGATTTCCAGTTGAGTGAGACCATACGTTTGAGTGGGGCAGAGAAGAGGAAAATTATTATTATCTCTTATTCCCTTATTGGTGATCATCAGTAGACATTGAATTGCCACCACCTAAATAATGGCACCGTATCTTCAAGTCTCTCCACCAATTTTCTTTTATTGGCACAAAAGTAAGTTTTTGCCTACTTTCTTTGGCATCATCATCTTCCCTTATTCTTGCTTCATCTGTGATCATGAACTGTGCTTGGGTTGAGTGTGGATCTCACGAGGGAACGGTAACTTGTTAAATGCCAGTTAAGCCTGTCATTTTCCAAGCTGAGCTATTTATTTACGTGTATTTGATCTCAAAAGGTTTTGTACTGTATCCGCCCTAAAAGTGTGGAGATAGGGATGCGTGATGCTGCTAATGTATAATTTGTAAATAAGATGTGAGAGCTTTCCATTTTCCATGTCATAAAAAGAGACGCTCGTTATTCTATGGATCCTTTTCATTCTGAAATATGATATCTGATATCCTCATCTTTTTTCTTTGTGAATGAAATAAAAAGTTTGGATTATTTGAGAGCTCATATATTGATGCGACGATATGATTATGATACTTCTATACTGATGTTTTTAAAGAGGATTGATGATTAAGATAAAGTGTAATTTTTCTGCTCTACCTTTTAATCCTCGTATTTGGCTTGATTTCTGTTTAATGCGTCGGCGTTAGCACTTTAAATATTGATGCATGTCTTTTCATTCGAGATATTTGAAATTGGTAACAATGTCTTCACTTGGATAATAAAACTATCAAAAACTTGATTTTATGTGACTTTTCCGTTTTATAGTTGTTGAAACAGTGTATAGTGTTTTTTTCGCATGTTTCATGCATTTGCGATGGAGGGAAAGGCGTTTCATTTTATATTCATTCATTCCACCGTATCTTATACTCATCTCCATAATAATTCCATATTCCCAACTCCTACCTTATTTTATTCAGTGTAGAGATAGTGGTTGCATACCAGCAGTGGAGTATGTAGAATAGCAGTCAAGATTTTGAACTGTGACTGCCCTTTCGGCATAAAACATAGGCTTTTATCGTTTTTTTCGTCTTCGTTTTGAACTGAATAAGATTAAATTTAAAAAACGAACAAAGGTTGCATTGGCAGTATCTGTAAAAAAAAGCTGCTGCAACAAAAACTCTTGTCTGTCTACCTATACCTATAGAACCAACCTACCATTTTATTTATTATTGCTCACTACGACGGTCCTCCATAAAGAATCCTTTAATGGAAATAATATAGTTGCGTTGCGACAGATACCAATAGTACAAGACTATTGACAAGTTGCAATGTTACGTAATCTTATTTGCATGGGTTGGCGCACTCTGCCACCTCCACCGCACAAAGAAAACGTCATTTTTGATGAGCCCACAACATACACTGGATATTCTTTGGGGATTAAAGAATAAGACCGTGAATAGGTATTGCATCATATGATCAGATTATGTACATTGTACAGATAATCGATTTTTCTTTCGTAATTGCTTCTTGCGGTGCGGCAAAGTTCACCGGGTATAAAAATAGATTTGGGTGAGTGAGCTCTAAATTGATAACTTGTGTTGTGTTACGTCATATAGTTGGTCAAAGAAACTGAGGGACAGATAGAACATGTCGTGTTGTCTAGTTGTTGGATGGACAGTGGGCTACACCACAGAAATGTCTAAAAAATAAAAACTGATGTCATTCAATGGTGTAATGATAATGTGTCAGGGCAAACATATACCACTACTCCCACCAAGAAAATTATCCAACAGAGCGAATAGATACTGATGGCTGGATAATACGAGTGTAAAAAATGCTTCCAGTTCTGTAAGACTCAGCAAAAAGTGTGTTAAAATTGAAAGCTCTTTTTTCCTTGAGAAGGAGCAGAAAAATTACCACAACACTAACCATCTAAAAAGCTGAGAGATATGATATGAATGTGAGTTTGTGCCATGCATGTAACCGACGTAAAGGAAGATAAATTCTGATGCGATGTCATCAAGAAAATGCGACATGAGACGAAGATGAGGAAAAAAACGAATGTGCGTTTGCAATTTTTTATGTGTCATCATCATGATCATTTCTCGAAAATGACATGATGACTTTTGCCATTCCATTTTATTTGTCATCTTATTTCGTTTTTTGTTCCTACTTTTCATGTAACAGTCAACTTCTAGTGAGTGAGCAGAGTGAATTGTATGAAGTACGCGGTAAAATAAACGATTTTGGTTTTGTTTTATGCTGAGATGGCTCAAAATCGCCACTTGTCAGTTTCCCTCTGCTTCTGATTGTTAACTTTAAAACGAAGCTAGAGCAAAATTGCTTTGTAGTGTAGCAAAAGAATATATAAAATATGTGTACAATTTGCAAGTTTTAAAATAAAGAGCAGTATCAGCTGAGCATTTTGAAGTATATACCGCACATATTTTTACGGTACTTCACCATTTACCACTAATAATGCGTAGTTCTACTCAACGAGAGAAAAAAATCATTACTTTTGGCAGTACTTCTTCTACTTCTGCAGTTTTTCGTACTAGTGTTGATGTAGCGGATAGTCATTATCACGTTGTTGGTTTCTGATGATAATGATGACGAAAAACGAAAATGCAACCAAAAACTGTTCATTATTAGTAGGAGAAACCTCCTCTATGAAACTTGCATAAACCCATAGAATGCAGACGTACACAAACCAAAACCACTTGCATGTTACTCTACTGTACATATGTCTATGAGAGCTGTGTCTACGTATAATGAAAACATGATATGTAGAAGCAAGGTTGATTGACCGAACGAAACGACAAACGGATTGATATGATATTGTAACGTAACGAACTGGTAAGTGTTGTCTGTAATCTAAAGTCGATATAACTATAACTGAACAACGCTGAACGGGCTTCCTTTTAAATATGCATTCATCACCCAGAAAAACTGTATTGCTGCAAGAAGCAGAAAAGAAAACTGTGTTTGTGTAGCAAAGCCGATATGCCTAAATAAAAATGTAAAACAAAAGTACATTCTTTCTTTTCTTTTCTTGCTACATTCAACAAACTGGGCACTAGGAGCAAGAAACAAAATAGAACCAATAGTAAGAGTTGTACAGAAATAATGTATTACCTGTGCACAAACCATTCCACCATGTCGTGCTAGTGCTATATGGCATTTGCTTAGTACTGGTATGGTAAAAAAGGAAGTGATGTTGATATATCGAATATTTTTTGTTTGGACCTTTTCACTTTCCAATTCCAACTTTCCACACGGCACAGAGCTGTTGTTCAGGAGATATAATAAATGTATTATGCATGTGTATTGAATATGCTATTTGTTCCGTTTCTTATATCAAGGTGCACAGGAGGGTTTTGTCGAGGGATTTCCTCTCAAATAAGAAGAGCTTTGTTTACTGCTGTGTGCGGTTTTTTCTTGTTCAATAGCACTTTTTATAATGCACTTTGTCATGTCATCGCTTGTTTTGTCGTCACATGCAATATTGAGCAGCTATTATACATGCCATCATGAATATAATTCAAGAAAATAAATGGAATCTACGTGAATGTGTTTTCCGTCATCTATAATGGAACGCGTTGTTTTTAACACTAAAATATTACGGCATTTAGAGTATCAGCTTGTTCAGTTTTATTGCAGTACATTAATGATTCATTACAATTTTTACAACGCATAGCTACGCCCTAGGTAATAATTTTTACTTATCGGTTTATCACCATCCATCCGTAGTCTGTTTAATCGATATGATTACCGTGTTTCATGATATGAAGTTATGTTTACGTTAAAGTCTATGGCAGAAAGGGGAAAAATTGTGCTTTTACGGATTTTTCAAGAGAAATTTCCTCTTATTTTTTTCGATCATCATTCATTCCGATTCGCTTTAAAAGTGATAAATCCAATTTGCTGATCATTCTTCTATAAAAGCACACTAGCATGAAGATATTTACAAAAGAAAGAGTGCAAATAGAGAGTGGAAAAGTACATGCTTTTTTAATTTGATAAAAAAATTAAAGGTGGTAATGGATGGGATGGAATTAGATGGGAAGATACCCTAAAAACAAGTAATAGCTGCATATTTTGGCATCTATAGTACTCATATAGCACTAAAATATGTTGCTGTGATACTGGTACTAACCCTAACAAAACATTTACGAATTCTTCACTATTTGATTTACGATTAACATAAAGGTTGTCTTCCCCTGTTGTACCTCTCCTTGTCCTTGAAACTGAAAACCAAATTGTTACTTCTCCAGCTGAGATTTAACCAGAGGATAAAAAAAATAAGAAATGGTTGAAGATGAGAATAAAGATACCATGCAAAATCCTACTCACAATTCCTGTCAGTTTCGTGACACAATGAAGTAGCTACGCTAAATGTAATTTTGCATGTAGTCAGTAAGGTTTTTTTATTGCCAATGTGAATGAGAGTGGCGTGTTTCTGCTGAGGTTATTGTATGCAGAGGAGATATTTTTCATGAATGATCTTGGCACAAAATTAAAGACGATAGCGTGAATATGGGAAGAGAAAAAGATGATCATGCTCAACCAAATACACAATACACACGCAGGTCACACATAATACAATTTTGTAGTTTGTAAGCCGAGTTGGTGTAGGATTCTTCTAAGATATTTTTACTTTACATGTGATGACAACAACAATATAAAGAGAAACTAGCCAGCAGAGATAGACGAGTGTGGCTAGCACTAGCCTTAAACGAATGAGTTGATTTGAAGTTGTATGATGTAGGTACGAGCTTTTTGGGGACTCGCCAAACAGTGCACTTGGGTGTTCTCTGAGAACGAATTGACGAGGATGGGAATGAAAAAGAAGCAAGAGTAAAATAATTCTAGAGTGTAAAACCGGCTTGGTGAATAAAAACGTATCATCCCGTATTTACTGTATTACTCCTGTCCTTTCCATCTTAACAGTTTATTACCGCTGCTGTGTGTATCATCCATGAATTTAGTGTCTGTTCTTTCTCAGGAAGGAATGTGATCTTGATGGTTTGAATGAGCAAGAAAACATCGTATGATGATAGAGATTCATTGGGGAGAGGAGGAATGAAGGGACAGCATTTTTGTTTAAGGCAATTAGCTATGTGTGATGGAGGAAGAATTCAAGGGTCCTTTAGCAATCGGGCAAGCCGTTGAAAATTGAAAATGGGTTATTGCTAAGAACTGTTTACACTGCACAAATGGTTTGAACTCTTTGACTACATGACAAACTCATGGTATATCAAATGAGTGTAGGAGGCAGGAGGAGGTCCACTGCTATGTATCATATCATAATCATAAAATACATATAGCTGTCGAAAAAAGGAATCTGAATTTTTTCTAGCAAGATCACATCCACATAATCATCGTGAAACTCAGAGAACAAGAGGGAAGTATATAAAGTAATGTTACAGTGGAAGGCTTTTAACAATCAAAGCAAGAAAAAGAATAGATGATAAAGGAGTGAAGAGTGAGATATTTTACCCCTGAAAAATGACCTCAGGCTGCATATATGTACCTACGCATAAAAGTGTGCATATAATAGGAACGGAATGAATTGGTAGTGGTAGTTTGGATGTGTTGGTAAAGAGCACCTTCAGGTATGTAAGTATATACAGTCATCATGATCACCAGACAAACAGGTAATGTTGTTGTTATGAAATAGGTAGTCTAGGCCAGGCTCTAGTCTAACAGAGCCCCCTTCTTCTCTGCATGTATAGGAGTAATAACTAAACATTAATGATTCAACACGTACAACAAAGTAGCATGCATACCATGTCTCTCCTCCTCTCAACGTTCCTTCGAATGTGAACCCCTCTCGACGAAAAAATATAAAATACCTGAGAAAATGATGATGATGAATGGAGCGGAGCGGAGCGGACTCGCTGTTGTAGTAGCACTCATGATGTAGTCAAACTCTTTTATAAGCTCTCCCATTTCATTCCAATGCTTACTGTGAAGATCAACAACAATGATGTGGAGTAGGTAGATGCCTAGGTAGGTAGGAAAGGTATGTAATGGAATGTTTGTGAGTTTGTGTTATGCATAGAAAAAGGTTGATAGCCAGAAGGCATATATTTTTTACGTGTGTGGTAGTTTGGTTGATTTCGAGTGAACAGAATACAACCAGTAACATGGTATTGTTTAGATGATGCATTTCCATTTGTACCCATACACACTATGAGAGACAGTGAGACAGAAAGAGTTGAGTAAAAGTATTCCCCGTGCATTATCATAATGTTTTGTTGATGACTGTAATAATGGCGACGAGGACCAAGAGGAGACGTTGATCATGAAGGTATTACGTGTTGTGTGTATTCGCTGCTAGATTTGGGCAAAACAGCGATGAGATGACTGTTGTACACTTGACAGGTCTTCGACCATCTATATCCATCTATGTACTGCGGTGAGATGATGAAGATGAAAATGAGAAGGTAGAGGAGAAGAGAGGGGAATGATGTTGAAGATGACGATAATGGAATGGAATATGTATGCATTTATTTTTTAAATTTAAAAACAACTTGTTACTTCCAAATAAAGGTAGATAGATACGTAATATGTTTGCGTGTATGATTTTGCCTTGGATCATTTTGGATGGATGAAAAGTAGCTCTCTCGCTCACTTCACCTCTCTTTTTGTGTATCCCAAATGCCAAACAGAGAGAGAGTCGCCTTAATCATCAAGTATGTCGGACATGGATATGTACGAACATATTATCTACCCAATGTCTATGCTAACAATGTAATGTTAATGTTCCATTGTTGAGTAGAGTTTTGTTGGTGGTAGTGGTGAGTAAAGAGTGTTCTCTTTCAGTTTGTGCAACTAATATAGAAAGTACACTGTCTGGAACGGAAAAAAATAAATCGAAAACTTTAAAATATTCCCGTATTTTTTTCCTGTTTGTTGCTCAGTTGAAAAAAGGAAGAAGGAAGCACTTAAGGAAGGATAACGGAGAGAAGTGGAAAAGTGGTTTTGTTGGTTCCGTGTTCCCTTCTTTTTTGTTTTTCTGCTCTGTGTCTCTCCATCCCTTCCTGTTTTTCCCATCGTTTATTATTAACGGGGAGACTCATTTTGTTTATCGTGCATAATCATCAACATCATTACATGGATACGAAATGCATATATACATATGTATGTACGCATTACATAAGTAGCTGTATATTTTTGGATACATACCACTGTTCGGTTTAAAGGGCCCTGAGAAAATATTTTCAGAGATCCCTTCGGGCTCATTTCTCACAATCACTCGGTTACTTCACTCAGTCATTCTCTCTGCCTGTGTTTTTAAAAGGGTGATGTGACGGTTGTTAGGATATTATATGTGTGTGTATATTGTTGCCTTAGCTTTGCTCATTTGGTGACAAAGAAAAGACGAACGAACGAGAAGTGAACGAACTGGGGAAGCAATGCAAAAACCTTTCCGCAATGTAAAAAAGCTGAAGGCTATAAAGGAAAAGTTTTATAACTCAAGCTAAAAACGATGTGTTTTTGCAAAAAAGGACAAAAAAGTTTTGTTTCGTGTAAGAAATAGTCTTTTTTTGGATACGGGCTAAACTAAAGAACTTTCATTGTGTGTCTGTGTGAATTCAGTTACAAAGAAAAGAAGAGGAAAAATCTCAATTCATCTTCTATTCTCCGGCTTTAATCTGTCTACAAAGTGGTGTACGTTGTATAAGTTGTATTTCTAGTTCCTGTGTTCGTTCGGTGTTGTCGTCAGCTGCCTATTATTTCTAAAGGCAAAAAAATGGTGGCGATGATGATGACGATGATCATAATGAAGAGGATGGCAATGATCACGAAGAAGTTGGCGGAGTTGTTAATATAAAAGAAGTAGTACAAAGAGCCACTACTACTCTAGCATTATAATCATCAGCATTAGATTTGATGTATGTGTATTGTTGCTACGTGAAAAAGGTCTATTATCTCTGCTGGTCTTTTGTCGTACTCTCTCCAACTCACTCACTCAAGCCATTAGCCAGCATCTTCATCTGTTAGAAAACTAGAAGAAGCAAAGAAAAATTGCGACAGAAAGAGCCCATTACACTCATCTATTCTTGCATCTGCTATCTCTCTCAACTGCTTCAATAGTTGCACATCTGCAAGAAGCTATATCACACAGTGCTCGTCGTAGACTCAAAAAGCTAATCCAACACCATCCTCTCGCTTTTAGCGACCGAAATGTAGGGGAGTAGTGGAGAGACTACCTAATCGTTGTTGTAATAATAATCTGTCTGTCTCAAAGCCGCAAAAAGCAGGCAAAAATTTATGTATTTATGCACGTAAGATAGATGGTGGTAAATGCTCATTCATGTAACGCAGCTTTCAGTTGAAGTCGTTGAGAAATCAGGAGCAGATACTTTAAGAAATCGTTGAATAATTTATCATGTCTACAGTGCATAATTCTCTTTTGATTTGCCTCGGATATTTTTTTCGTTTGAAGCAATAAATGCTATTGTGCAGTTCTAGAAATTTTTTGTCTTTCTAAGAATTATTAGACATGTTGTTTTAATTAAGACAGACAAATGTTATGCTTAGCTGAATCGTCACATTTTTACATGTTGATAATCTGTCGATAAAGAGGAAAATTTCTACTTGACTAAAGGAAACATAAATGACAAGCAACAGGATAAAAATACGACCATAAACATCGATAATAACTCATAACGTTTTAAAATCAGTTTCCCCCTGCTACTGAGTAAATTGCATTTACAAATGAAGCATGCCACTCTGATAGCTGGAGAGCGACATAAAATTATGTTCATAGACAAATCGATTGGACACGAGTCAATTATAAAATATGCTGAAGAGACAGGAAATTAGAGAGCGAGCGTGAACGTTTGGGCTGGCTTTTGATAACTTCATGACTAATGTTAAATGTTTACCATTGTTGTTGCTTTACTATTTGCAAGTTGTCAATGGTAAAACAAATACAACGACAACAGACAAAGAAAGCCAAGATTTAGCTGCAAACTGACTTTGAGTTGATTACATTTTGCATTGTCAATTGTTGGCTGTTGTTGTCTGATAATGACGATATGCAAAGGTGCATGTAATTTGATGATTAAGCGTTTTCATTGAAATTATTTTGTTCCAATTGTGTAACTTTCCACACTCATACATGCAACAGGCAAAGTTATGCTATGTTACAAACATCATCATACATAATGTATATAGAGCTTTTATGCGAATCCGACGAACTGCGCGACATAGACCGACAATTTCAAATGACTAATAATCTCGCTATATATCGTAATCATCTCTCGGCAATAAATAATCAGTGAAGCTTAGCGAAAAAATACATAAACCTAGATTCATTTTCAGTTTCATAAAGCATTTCGCTTGTATTTGTGTTTTGCACAAACTTTTTAGAAACCATTTTAAAAGATTTTTGTTGTACAACAACTACTCAACTGAGTGTCATTTTCGCCTCGATGAGATTCTGCTTTTCTGTGTGGTTGCTCGATTTAACATTATTACCAGAAAATTACAACACAACAGCAGAATTGAGAGTAGAATGCAATGCTTACTACTAGGTAATAATAACATTATGATATGCTGATGATGAGAAGGAGGATTATTTATATGACCATGATGATAGGTATGAGCTGTTCATGTGAAGTCATCATCATCATCATGATCATCCTCTAATCGTCAGTTAGCTACTTTCTGTCAATAATATAATGAGCTGCATGAAGTAGCAATAAGTGTGTTATTGGTATTGGGAAATCATCCTCCGCATATGACTGTTCGCATTTATAAAACAGGCAAGCAAGGGAAATTGAAGAGCCGTTGTGTCTGCTCAACCTAAACTATATACTATAAAAAGTAAATATCTACGTATTATGCATCATTCCTATTTCAAGTAGAGTATATAATGCTCTGTTATTTCTTCAGTTTCTTGAGCACTGTCAATATTATGACATGAAAATAATATAATTTTTGTGTGTGTGCGTCTGTAATAATGTGTTCTTGCTCAACTGTACTTTACTCTTCTCTCAGAGTTCTCTCGTATTTTATTGAGAGAAGCGGTGGTCGGTCTGTAGAGAATAGTCATATCATAATCGTCATAGCCATCATCATCATCATGATGAGCGTATCATTTGAAAAAAAAGGCTGTCACCGTCAGACACACAAGCCGACACCGATATAATTTCGTGCGAGCAGAAGAAAGAACCGAGTAGGCATATAAAACGACTCATGAATAAGTGCAAAGTAGATTGATGGTAGTTAAGTATAGTACACGCATGCAACATTAAAAGAAACTCTCTACATGTACAACACGATAAATGGCAGTGGATTGGATTGCATTGCAAATTGCTATGAACTATACTCCTGCTGACTGCGAAAAAAGAGCTCAACTTGTTCCCATTATAGTACAATTACAACAAGCAGAGGCAAAGCAGCAGCGTTTTCTTACTTTTTTTTATTGTGGGCATGCATAAGGTTATCTATGCATACACGTTATTTGTGTGTATGTGTATTTTTGAATACATTTTAACACACTCCCACTCTCTCTTACTTGTAATGTAAGAAAATATTATTATTATTGATATAAGCGTAAAAAGATTACCTACACACACGTAGTCGTACATGTGACGATGATGATTTTGTATAAAGAAGTTGTAGTACTGCCTGAGTGAGCAGTGTTTTTTAGCATTTACATACTTGGCTCTCTTAGTCTTGTCATTCAGTTCTTCTGGTTTATTTGCTGTTGCATGTTGGCTGGTTGATAATAGGGTAAAGTAAAATCTAATGTGTAGCAAGCACCAGCACCAGCTCAACACAACTGACTGACTGACTGAAAAAAAATTCTAACTGTGAGTTTGTGTGTGTGCATGTCTGTCAGTTAGTTATATTGTATGATGATGTAGTTAGTTGTTTGGGGATTTTCTAGTTACTGTTTTATTATTCCCCTATTAGTCTTGTGTGAATCCTTCTGTGAGAAGAACTGAGAGTAAAGTGAACCACTGAGGGAACGATAACTCGAGGATTTTCTCTCCTCTTAAAGTTATTATTGTTGTGTTCTGAAATGAACATGTAGGAAATAAAATAGTATCAGGGGTTTGCAGTAGGAGCATGTAGTTTGTAGTAGTGAGATTTGTGAGTAGGAAGGAGCTCTTTTGTTGTTACACCACACCATAGTTGTCGTCATCATCATCGTTATCATCACTGCTAATTTTTCCTTATTCAGTGATCACAACGGATTGAGCGGATCGGATCATTTTGTGTCTCATGAAACAACGACATAGCAGCAGAAAAAGGATTGTTTTGCATATACAAAGTTTTGTGTGTGATCTATTTGTTTTTTATGGTGGTGCCTTTACAAGTTGCCTTATTTAACTGTGAAACATAACCCTGCAGGAGATTTTGAATAATTATCGCACGCTTTTGAAAAGCAGAGCGATGTGGATCCACACCTTCTATTGTATTCACCGTTGCGTGCGGTGACGCAGTGAATGAAAAATAAATTACCGATTTGCTTTTTTCGACAGCTAATGCCAAGAAACAAGGGGAAAGAGAATATAATTTGTTTATGGAAATAAGTTTATTTAGTTGACTTCACGATTTCGATTTCTAGTGATAGTTGTGGAACAGTTCTATTAACCAAACAAGAATAACTCATTACCAGCTACACATTGCCATCATTCTTATCATTCCAGCGTCATTAATATTGACTATGCTGGAGGTGCATCGGGAGATGATTACATTTTCAAGTAGTCTCTATATGTATGCTTTGCTCGGCTAACAAAAACCTACCAACATAATTTTTGTCATTGATAAGGGAGAAAAGAGAATTTGCGCCAGCAAGGTCTGTGCTAATCTTATCAGCAGAGAGAGTATCGTCACTTGTTTGTTTTTTGTGTTTAAAGAGTATATAACCCAGTAATAATGCGTAATATTGGATGTGATATAACCGATTTTCATTTTTAGTACAATACAGAAATCGTGATAAAATCTCTATATGGGATGAAAACGTTAGCCAATTGGCAGAGTAAACTGGTGACTTGGTAAAATATATTATGGCCTTTGCACCGCTGTACTGTACCTGTTAACCTATTTCCAGTTGTGTGCGAAATTGGAGGATGAGCAATGCAATGCGTTGTATATAGGAACACGTGTGATAGTCGCATAGAATATGAGGTTTTCTAGGGTCCAAGCACAACTACTATTTTGGGTGTTGCTCCTTTTTGTGAAGTGATATTACTACGATTTACATTTCTATTTAATTATTTTTCCATGTATCACGAACAGTTGTAGAGAAAGTGTTAGTATCGCGTTATAAAGTGAGCGTTTGGGGGAAACAATGGCTTTAAAATCAGCAGAAGGTGGTTGGTTACAGCATCATGTGGTGAGTAATCCTCCACCTCCAGCAACGACATCTTTCAGCCCTTCTGCAGCTGCTGCTGCCGCAGCGGCAGCAGCGGCCGCGGCTGCAGTGTCGTCAAACGGTAATACTCTTGGAGAAATGAGTGTCGCTGAAGCGGTAGCGGGTCCGGGTGCGGTGCCCAAGAGAATCGCTCCCGGAAAATATATCGGGGGACGTGTCCGCATGCCCGCACCCGGTCTTCCAGAACCAGTTACTTCCACTTTCACACCGACTCAAAAACCAGTGGTAAGTTTTACAAGGAGAAATAAATATGACTGAGTCATCACGTAGCAGTGGCAGCAGTTTGCAAAGTTACCATGCTATAGTCAGAGTTGGTGGTTGCTGATATGTATGCGTGATAAATAAAAAATACAAAGACAAAAATTTTTAAGGTTTAAGGCCAATTTCGTACCTAGAAAGCTGCTGACATGGGAGAAAGTTTTTTTCCCCATACTTACATGTAGTTATTCTGAGAATGTGTCTGCTAAATATACTACTTTTGACTCTTTGCACAAGCTGGTATGACATGAAATAATAAAGAAAAAAGGAAATGGTTCTGCATAATTGGGTCATGCAAATTGGGGTCGGAGCGGAGAAAGTAGAAGTGGAGATACGAGACGATAGATCGCAAGCAAAATATATATACTATCATTAGTAGTCGTTAAGCTGGGCACATATGCTCATAAATATTACAGAGGAAGCTAAAATTGGCAGAATTAATGTCGACTTGTTCTCAACTCACTGACATTTACATTCATTTCGGGAAGGACGGCGAAGAAAATATCTATAAAAAGTTTGTTTGCTTGCATTCATGCATCCAACTTAAAACAATATGCCAGGCTCGCTCCTTGTTCTCTCCGTGATGTTGATAATGAATCATGAGGAAAGTTAGTGCGAAGGTCTGGTTATATATGGTTAGATAGATTTTTGTTGTTTTCGCATTCATCATGGAATAAGGTAAAATATAGTATAGTGACTCGAGTCACTTGAGTTATGCGTTGGAATCCCATTACATTGTTCTCTATAGGTGGAGCTTGAGCCTATATAGGTTTTTGTGGTAGAAAAGGATCGAGCAAAGCCGGAGCTTCATTGCGGTCGGTCGACGCTTTTGCTACTGCTATTCTAGGTGAATACTTCCATTTTTCTCGCGTACCTTACTAACTCCTCTTTCAAACGAGACAACCAAGAGGAAATGAACTTGAGGGAGAAAGGAAAGTAGTAG
>JAQIXX010003818.1:0-18200 GCA_034700605.1 Willowsia nigromaculata
GATTTTCCCTTGCGGGATATTTTCATGTCAAATAGGGACAAAACCATGAGTTTTAGAGCTTGAGTAAAAATATCTCTAGTTTTTTTTAGCTGGGCTCACGGTGAAAGCACATTGTACGCATACATGCATAGTAATGCATAGTAATAATCGTAATAACAGCGGTATTAAAACTCATGCCATTCCTTTATACTTACTTTATACACTCCATGAGGAGAAAGCTCACATGGGCTTGTTATTTACGCGAGAAAAAATTGTTGTAAGAGTTCTCCTATTTCTTTGCAATGTTTTCTGCTCCTATATCTAATATGATGCTGTATTTCTACGTTTTCTCTGACTGTCTCTCCCACTACCATTCCATTACTTCTACTTACACATTATTATTACCATATATTACTTCTATTATTACGTCACCCGACAAGCATTATACCATACAATATGTATAGAATGGCAAGAATGGTAATACAATGCCCTGCAAAAAGAAGCAGTACTTGGGAGAGGAAAAGACAGAAAAAAAGAAGAATAAATAGTTTTTTTGTGTGCGAGTATTTTTGTGCTATATGCAAGGAGGATCGATCAGAGACCAGGGAGCCAACCCCAGAAAAATAGAGTTGAAGCCACCAAGAATAAAGTAATACACCATGTCGTTTAACTTACTTCACAATATTATAAGGCATAATACATCACTGTATTACATGCACAAGACTATTTTTTGTAATTTTGGTTGCGAAAAATGTGGAAAAGTGTATTTCCTCGTGTTGTTATGATTATAGCTTTCGGCAGCATACATGTGGTATTAGCTCATAAGCCAATGGAATTACATTTTTCGGTTGTTACATGTTACACTGACTGTATGAAAGTCAATGATGATGACAGGAATGTGAGCACAAAAAATTGTCAATATCTCTAGACCAGTTGGTTATTATTATTGGGATGAACTCGCCCGTTCCTGAAAAAATATAGGGATATTTGTCGTTTTGTATGTCATGTCATTTTCTTTGGAATTATGATGTCTTATTTAGCCCAATTTTTTGAGACATCAACGACAACGAGTGTGCCGATGAAGATGATCATGTTGACTGGATTGTGCTTGACTCCTGATGATCGCAAGGAGAGAAAGGCGAGGAGAAGGGAACCTAATATAATGTATGACGTGTGCTTCTAGAGAATGGCGATGATGATGTCAAGTCGAGTCAAATAGAGTGAGTGAAAGTGGAAAGTCCCTTGAATGGAGTCTTTAGTGGGGAGAAGCAGAGCAGGGATTCTGATGTATTCAGATGGCTTATATATTTAAGGAAATGAGAGTAACAAGGAAAATCGAGAGAGAAAATGATATTATATATTATAGATGAGTAGGCGAAAGAGATGAGCGCTCTCGAGAGTTTTCTTCTTGCTAGAGTCCGTACTTTTTTCCGGTCTTGGCTTCGTTTATTTTCAAATAGAATAAAAATGCGAGAGGATATTCACTCTGGCTTTGTGTATTATGCATTTACTTGTGACTCGTACACACATGACAAGATTGCACCCTGGGAATGAACCACATTTCATCTGCTATTTTCTATACTATAGGGTTCATAAACTTATCTATCGTGGGACTGAGAACATGGAAAAAGTAGAGAATGTACATTGTTGTGTATTTTGGCTAAAGCTCGCAGTTCTCTCGAAGGCAAATGTGAGGGAGTGAAAGAGATTGGAACAGAGAAAAAGGCCGCATTTCCCTTGCAACGAGCCGAAAGCTGATGAAAATTGCATGCGACGTATTTTATACTGCATGAGTATAGGAAAATGCATCATAAGCGATTCCAGAAAGGAAGGGAGAAAGTACTTTCTCGATAAAATGAACTGGAGTGCAAGGGATTTTCTTATGAAAATGGAAAGTGACTGATTTCCTCCAGTCGTTCTTGTGCATGGGAAAAACATATCAACTGACTGACTCGAGTTAGTTTTTGCACATTGCGATCTATATACCTTAAAAAGGAAATATATTTAAAAGCAAGTGTGTCTAAGCTTTCCCTTGCATACTTTTTATTCTTTTCACTGTATGGATGCGTTGAAAAGTTGAACATAGGTTTGAATTCGTATTAACTTGACTTAAAAATCGACGACTAGACAGCGTTAAATTAATTTTTAGCAATCTCGAAGACCATTCAACAAATATGAAACCTATAGAATGACAATAGGTATTATTTATGAGCTAAAAAACAAAAGCAAAATTGCGACTTGTATAGGTATTTTTCATTTCTTCAATTCCATGTAAATTTGAAAATGAATATGATATGGTTATGCATGTGCTTGCTGTACATCCCACGTTTTAGATAACGAAATACATATTAAATGTTATCGTAATACATACAACTGTATACTGAGTGTAGTTTATGTAATTTTTGAAGCAGTTTCGCTTAACGTTTCCGGCACACAACAGCAATGAGCGACACTACTCCTCCCTCTTCACTCAACCAACTCTGCAGCAAACCATCATTTTTACTTGGTAATCGCACACAAGTGAAAAGCGCGTTATGTAAGTAAGCGTACATCAGCAGTGTATACCATAACTGTATGTAAAAGAACGTTGTGTTATTGTTTTTACTGGTCCAGTGCCACCAACATGGTCAGAGAAGTCATGCAAAACGCTAAAAATGAAAACGAGCATTCATAAACTTTACACATTTTTCTGCAAAAAAAAACAATACAAAGTTTTGGTGCAGTCATTCTATTACAGTATGTTTTGCAACATATGCCATGTCATGTATAAATATATAAATAAAAATTTCCCTTCGTAAAATATTCGCCCAAGATTTTCCTTTTCCCCGAGTACATAATTCCCCTATTTTCCTTCATGAAACCACTTAGAGTGAAACATGAGCCTACAAGGACAACTGAAAGTTTTTGATGGTGCCACCAGCAGCACCACCACCGCCACCAATGCCATTGATATTGGTGCAGTAGACTGCAATAAGGAGAAACTTCCATAATATTTTATGGACTTTTATTCATAATATGCATTGCACATACTGAAGTACTGACTTGTCATGTCAGTAAGTATATAATACTTATCTGCATAGTTTTCTCTAGTAGTTTGATAACAATGTTCACAATGTGTGTTTTGTGCCCTCTATCATGGTCTTTTTTTCCTTCTCGTTATTAGTACATGTCGTTCGGAACAAGTGTTGGCCAAACTTGAATGAAAGGTATAACAATGTGTGTAAATGGGCGAGAGACCACTTTTACTAATTACACCCAATAATGTGCAGAGCAAAAAGGCAGCCACCACCACCACTGCTTGCTCATTGAAGCAGCTGATAATACAATAAAAAGCAAAAAAAACTAGGTAGTTTACATTTGACTTCATCACTGAACATTACACTTTGCTCCTGTTGTTCCACAAAGCAAAACTCCCATTAATTTTGCATGTTTTAATAGGTACTTTTTCATAGAAACCTGTATGAGTACATGCATGTACACATACAAAAATGGCAGTAAACTAAATGTACATAAACATGAATGGGGAAAAAATCTACCACCACTCTTCCATGGCTTGATAATAATATTATTGTTTACTTGATGAAGTTAAATAATTAGGGAACACACAAAAACACCGTATGACTTTCCTTCTTTCGACTCGACGAGCAACTATTTTGCCTCAGATAGGTATCCAAATGCCATGTGTATTTCATGACCATTCTTACTCGCAAGGTATCATTAGCCTAACAACTAGGTTCACACCACTACCGACTACACACAACCAACGTTTTACTTGTGCTTCCACAAACTACCTTGAGCAGAAATTTGGTAGCGGTAAGGGGCAATAAATAGATTATGCCATCTTTTTTGCACTCGAGTGAAGTTGGCTTGTCACAAGAGAACTTTTTAAGGGAGAAAAACAGTTTTTGGTCTTTCCTCCGAAAAAATTGAAAACTCAACATATCCCTTATTATTCCCATTTAAATTTAACCACGAAAAGCGACTGAATAACGTTTCATACTTTATTCCATTCAAAAGGAGAATAGTTGGTTCGTTTATTTTTCATAAAGCAACGTGGCTATACATCTTATCTAGATATTTCCTCTCGTTTTCTTGCTATTTTATCCACAGGGAATGAATGAACGTGAAGGAGAAAACTATTTCCTTCCTGAGTGAGTGTGTCAGGGACCAACTATCTAGCAGTTTTCTCGAGTTGCCTTGAATATATATGTACTGCATAATATAAAGTCGTTCCCACTTGGCTTGTCTTTTTCTTCCTGTCATTCGCACTCACTTGCTCTCTCCCTCTCTTGCGATTTTGTACAAAAAATCGACATGAAACTCACTTTGAATGAAGGCTGCTGCTGCTACCGCTTCCACTTTAACTGCCTCCTTTTGCATCGTTATGCATATTACATAGTTTACAGGAGAGAAAAGAAACTTCTTTTTTTTGAATGGTGACACAAAAGACTTCTTACTCTAGTGAACAAGAGGAACGCAGCTTCTTCCCCTCTCTCCTACTCATATTCCGTATTCTTTATGATCATGCATGAGACAGACAGTTAGGAGCAGAGAAAGCGACAGTGCTCTGTCATCGCAAAGCTATTATTACGACAACCGTATAAGTAACAAATATCTCTACAAGAACAGCGTGATCACTTATATGATGATGCTTTCACCAACAGAAACTCATAATCAGTATTACCAACTACTACAACAACTGCAAAAATGTAGTGTTCAAAAAAGTACTAAAACTGTATAATAATATGCTTAAATGGACTCTGCGGATTTTTTCGCGATGACACACAATAGTGGCATTCCAAACAACCACTATCATTATTGGTGGCGTGTGATGACGATGATCTTGAGAACCTTTTTTGTTCACTCTACGCGTCTCATAGTCTCCGTTTGTTTCCGGACAGGAAGAAAATGCAGCTTAGCCTACCCACTAGAGAAAAATAAACAGCTAGCAAAGTATTATTATTATTACGTAGATCTACATTTTGGGGTAGTACTCTCATTCAAAACAGCATTTTTCTGGAAAAAAATCATTTACTTCACTGGATTGTTGCCTTTTTAGTACATGTCATTATCGTTAATAGGGCTTCACACCATTGTTATTTTGCATTACTTACTGTTATTATCATTGCTGTTATCGTCATATCGCGCTTAGTTGCTTACTATGGTGGAATACGGGTGTAATTACAGCAGCATGGCTTTTTTAAACAATAATGTAACGCAACATGATATGATACTCTTACAAGCAATAATTTTATGGTCGTATTTTGTTGGATGCATGCTCAAATTACACGAGTAGTGTTGCGGCAATCGTTACACAAAGTTTTAAAAAGGCTTTCCCTATTTGCTCTCTAGCAAAGAGCGTCGAGATGAATGCTTGTGGTTGTACAGTGGTTTTAAAAACGAATCGTTAAAACTCACTGGCATATTATTAACTATACGTCTGGTTCAAAATTTTGTCTCATGTTTGATTTGGCAAACACCTAGCAATGCTCTCAGTTTCTGGTTGTTAGTAATCTAGTTTGTCTTTCGCATCAAGAATTTATAATTATTCCGAATCTAATTTTATCTCTCTTGCAAACCACAAAACTGTGCGCCAATATTGCATGCACTCTCCGCACCATAGATTATTATATAAATCACAACTCTCAGTCTTTTGAATAATCGAACAATTAATGCTGAAATATAAACACACACATGAACGGATAAACCAAATATATTATTAAACTACCTGCGTCATTCATTAGCCACTACAAATGCTTTGTAGCAATGTATTCCATAAAGTATAATTTCAATACACAATCAGTAACATCATCATCTTTTTGCAAAACGCCAACATTCCAACTTGACTTTCAAGAGCATCATCATCATCTTCTACAAAACGAAAAGTGAAATGCTGTGTTTGCCTAACTCCTCATTCTCAACTTTCATCATTCCGTCCATCATAATATTGCCCTGCTTCATGTTACATCAGCTCCTTGTTTTACAAGTAAACCCACTCAAATTGAAGACAAGAGATGATGAAATGAAATTCTATAACATCTTCATATCATTATTATTGCAACAACTACCTATACAATAACATCATCAAGAACAACAAAGGCTCAACAATGTCTCCCTGTCATAACCATTATGACGGTATAGCTCAGAGAAGTTTACTTTAATTTTCTTTCATGTTGTATTTATTAAAGTTCAGTTTACTGTAAATCCTTTCTATACTCGCCTGCCGGTGTATCATTGACATCATCAACTTCATTGTAATTCATAATTATTATCTTTTCATCTCAAGCCTTCTCATTGTCATATCCAGTATCTCGAATATCACAATTTCCATCGTCCATGACATAATGAGTATAATTTTATAGCCATATATCTTCACATATTCAAACATTTCACTGGTTTTAATATAAAAGAATAGGAGATTTTCTCATAATGATGTTGCTCGTATAATAAATCAAAAACATCAGCAAATACTCGAGCAAAGCAGTGCTTCTACGAGGCTAATGTGTGCCTTTATCTATATTTTATGGCTCGGCTGTTTGTGCTGGTGTTGACAGGCGGATTGATGATCACAGTGATGATGATGAAGTGAATATTTATTCAATTTGCTGGAAGAGAGTTCATTACTGTTTTCATTTTATTTCTAGGACACACCTTACCCTCACCTCCTATGAACAGCTTCAGCAAACAGAAACAGGCTCCTTTCCATGATCAGTATTCTGTTGACCAACATCTCGTTACGCATTTTTATTGCCAAACTAATCATCATAAAAAGGCTGAAATGTCCACGCTGTGGGACCTACAATTTTTCCACATCTCAAATTATTACTCTTTTTTCCCTTTGAGGGTATGTACCTTCGTGTTGGTGTTGATAACCCAATACAGACAGCAGATGCAGCAGCCTTTATTGTTTATGTATGCTTGGTAATGTGTGTTGCTCGTAAACTGTCATAAAATGGACACATAGTAAAATATATACACACTTTCTTTTAGTCAACTATATGTACCGTTTCCTACATTTATAAAAACCAGTCTAATTCATTTCGTGGATGTTAATAAACTAAGATGCACAAGATACACTTAATCGCACACTATCATCTTCATTTTCAATTCAAACAACTTCACACAAACCATAGGGAAATGTATCTAGCACATCATAGTTGTATTTGTGTACCACACAAATAGCCTCAAAGGTATTAAACTAGAGGTTTCCAGATTCCGGATTATTAATATGATGATCATCGTCACCAGGATTTTTATTTCATATCCATTAACACACCAAGATACCCACAACAATACGACTAATGTACACTAGTAGAGAAAGCAGGAAGATAAAATTAGGTATTCAAGATCTATATGCATTGACTGACTCCGAGTAATATACATAGCGAAAAGAGAAAGCAGGTAAAAGGGAAGTTGAAATTTTTCATATTATGTGTCTGCATCGTTTCACTTCTTGTTTTTCTCATTTCCTCATTCTCCACCTACAACTTCATTTCACGGCTTGCGCGGTATTATGATGGTCGTATTCCTATGTTATGAGCTTTTAGACTGTGAGATGAATATGGAGTGAGTTCCTCCCATGAACATACACAACAAAACAGTTAGTTTATAAGCATGCAGTAAACTTGAAATGGCCCTTGGAGACTACTTTATTACGTACATCAGACACACATGCCTTTGCATCTAATGCCATACATATACGTTAGCGAATTGTGAGTAAAGACGACGAGAGAGAAATGATTTTTTACACGTTATGTTTGTCTCCGCTTACATCGCACTATTTTCTCGCATGCATGATTCGCACTATATGTATTTCAGTATAGTTTAGAGTGAATACTATTTCATATGAACTTTGTGTTTGTTTTGGTCGTAGTTGAGTATTGTTTACACGTTCGTCTTTATTGTTAACTTTAATGTGATACTTGTGACTCCTCTTGTTTTTGCTTTCATACTTGAAAAAAGTCAAAATGGCATAATCCCATCGTATGTATGTGTGGGAGATATTTTATGGAAAGGAGAAGGAAAAGATAAAAGTGGATTATGAAGGAGTCAATAACTCGCTTTATGACTTATCGTAAGAAAAACGATACGCTAGAAACATCATTAAGAAAACATTTAATATGAGGAAAACACGAAAAGTATTTTTCAAAACCAATTCAATCACCAGTAAGGTTATAAGTACTCCATAACAAAATTAAATGCTGTTATATGTGTGATTTGATGCTTTGACGATGTTAATTCGAACAAAAAAGTGAAATAAATTGAAGAAAAAGCAACAGTTTAGTTAAAACTGCTATATAGAACTTTCTCTATATGTCGGTTATTCTAAGAAAAGAAATTCGATATTCAGTGGAAAGCGCTGATCAAAAAGCTGAAAACATTATCGACACTTATAAATAGATTTAGTAGTAGACATTCACTTTTATGAATCAAACTTTTTCATCGTGAGCTCAATATTTATAAATTGACTTCTATACATACGCTTATTCTGCTCACTTTTCTGCGAATGAAAAACACAAACAAATAATACATTATTTGTGTTTATTATTCATTAAAGGCAACAAACACAAGAGTACGTTTTTACAGACTTTTCTCAACATGGTCCATTCATTGGAAAGTGCTATTTACAAAGGTTTCTGTTTTCAGACAGAGTAAAAGAGCACACATATATTTCTATTGACCGGGAGAGTTTGAATTACTGTACGCAGTACAGTAGGTCTTTATTCTTTGTGCACGAATGACCCTATTTATATTCAAAGAGATAGTATAAATCAACGATATCAGCCGTACCATTTTACCAACTATGAAATAAATTGAGTGGACATTAACGGTATAGCCATTATTATAATAGCTGCTTTTCACTTTCTATGTGCATATTATAGATTATGACCACACAATAATCCTACTTTTATATTGTTCTCGTTGGAATTGCAAAAGTAACGTTACAATTGAGAATTTTATCTATAACATTACTCAGCTATTAATGTATAACCCACACGAGAGCTGAGTTTACACTTGCATAGAAAATGAAAACTTTTTTTTCTGATCGAATGAGCATCCAGGAGCCAAACACACCTACTTCCCATCGTTTCCATTATAGTTTGAGTTGCGTAACAGTTTTTTTTCCAATTCTGAAAGTCTATTTCGCAACGATCGTTCTATGTACATAAGGGTTAATACATTATGGAAATAGTAATAATGACCATCATAATAATAGGTTTTGAATACAATACTTGCGATTGCGTTCTCACAACATATTGGTTTGCCAATCCCACATCACAAGAATGAGAGCGTAGGTGCGTCTCTTTCTCTACAGACTGCTTTCTGCTTTAATGTGGCAAACTGTCCACTAGTTTTCCTGTTTTTGTTGCTCCATTTTTATAACATTTTCGAAGAAGCCTGCCCACAGATACGCGTGGACAATATAATGTTTTAAACTATTTTTGTCTATGTTGCAATCTGAGAGTGTATACTCTTCAGAGGAAAAAACCAAAGAGAAAGTGATACATCGACAGGATTTTTCCATTTGAAACTATGTGCGATAGCCAAAGCATAATACATTATCACTGCCTTACATCCATATGAAATAATATATTCAGGAAATATAGAGTGCCGCGCGCCGACTACTAGAGAGATACTTGAGAGTATCATTTTTATTGTCCCATTTTTTCAAGGTGAATCATCCTCGTCAAAATCCTTTGTTCTTTTCTCTTGTCTCAGCATAATGTTCACAGGATGTACCTACCTACGCTCCATGGATTTGTTAGATGTTTTGTTTGTAGATCAATTATTCTATTTTATTTCGTAGGATTTTCTTTTCTGCATTTATTATATTTATTGTGTTTCGCAGATATGCTACACAAGCTTGTAGCTAATAGGTAAAGTGTGCTAAATGTAGTAGACGAGGTATTTTAGGTGAAGTTTTTTTCTTTCTCTCTCTCTCTCGAAAATAAAAATTATGTGACTCCAACAACAAAATTCAAATCCAACTCCGCGGCTCACTGGCTATTTTATTCTCTCTCTCTTGTCTAGTGACTAGTGATGTATGCAAGCAAGCATGTTAAACATCAGAGTAGAATACTTACACAAGAGCACTAATAAAAAATACTATATAATATCCCAACTTTGAAACATAACTTGTAACTCCACAAAAGAAAGAAGAAGATGTGAATGCCAACCGTGATCACTCATGTTCTATTTTTGGGACACAAGCAAAAATAAAAAAGGCTCATGATCATGATGTTGATCAATGTGAATCTGAAGATGCATACGAAGAAGAAAAAGACGATAGTAAAAGAAATTAAATGAATCTTTTTTCCTCTCCCTCTTGTCTTTTGATTCTCATCTCATTTCACTTCTTTATCGTCAGCAGTATTATCATCATTAGGAAAAGAATGGCTACCAGATAGAAGGAAAGATGATGCTTTTCAAAGTTTTGCCAATGCATTTATTATATTGCGATGTTGCAACTCTGCTATGCGGTGTGCGGAATGTAGCCTCTCTCGCTGCGTGATTGTACCTACTCCTCAGTTGTACAATATACGCTTGATAAAATATTGTGTGAGTGATAGGAGTCAACTAGTTTCCATTCTCCTTATTTGTTGCTCAATGAAACAAAAACAAAAGAGAGGATGATAATGATGATGATGAGCAGAGAGAAAGAATGCAGACATAAAATATATCTATCACATATACCTAGTCCCCACGAGAGGGAGAGAGCCAGCAAGTTTGTTTTAGTTGCTCTGATTGCTACTAATCTCATGCTTATCTTGATGTATTTTAATAGAAAAACGGCTTATCTCCGTATTTTCTGATGACGATCTTGATAATAAATAAAAATGCGAAGAGGGTGAGCCTCTCGTCTCTATAGTCTGTGTAGAGTCATCAAAGACATCCCATTGTTCTACTTACTTCATCATATTAGCTATACACGCTACACAGAGGAGAGAAAAATTTCAATGACTTTGATAAAAGTTCGCGGATAATTGGAGATAATTTGGAGTGACTTATGAAGAAACTCGAGTAGGTAAAAAAGGTACATATAAACTTGAGCTTGTACATTTACACTGTTGCATAGAATTTTTCTCCGACTTATTCAGCCAAGAAAATTAGATACAACACAACATCAAGTATCCAAATCCAACCAACCCAGTCAAAGAAAAAAGTATGTACCTATCTACTCGAATTTCTTTTTATGTATTAAATATCTGGTCATTTTACAGAGAAGGATTTGTGCGTATAATTTTCTATGTACACACATCTCTTACGATTACTGATATACTTATTATTACGGTTGGTTTGCTTTCATTGTTACTGTTTTTGTATTTCTTCCACAAAGCTATATATAGTACATTACAAATGGAGTGACATGCATAATGGATGAAGAATACATATGGAAAGAAAAAAAAGGAGAAGACTCAAGTCACGGTTTGCAAACACTCACCGGGACTGTTACCATTATAGTATCTTCACTCTCACGTGGAAAAAAGAGTTACTGTCATTGTACTTATATCTAAACTTGTGTTCACTACCCAACCTAATTTCGGCTGTTTTCTTTTCCTCGTAGAGTTCACCGGAAACTAGCTGAACAAGCCTTGTATTAAGGGAAATTGGGAATTACAAGTAGGCATTTTCTCTCCACACATCGTAGACACACATACACACATGTTCACTTAACGATGTAGTAATGTAATGTGTAGCAAAGGAAGCGTTAGTATGTAGCCAATGGAACGTGTAACTTACATTTACTTACGTATAGTTGCCCAGTCTCTTCATATTACGACGATGTGCTTTCTCTTTTTCTTTATATACTTTCTCCTGCTTTATAAGTCTTCCAAATTTTCCCTGATCTCATTTCACCCATCAAATCTTGAAAGTTTTCTCAAAGCGTATTCACAAAGAAGTTTTATATTTCTGCTACAACCTTTACTCCCACTCACGGGAAAAATACTCGCCCCATTTGGAAGGAAAATGTCATGTTTATTTTTGATTGTCTATAATGTACAGTGGTTGTGTCTGTTTTGCTTGTGTGGATTATTCGCTATTACATAATTCAACAATAAAGTTAATACGCCGATTTGTTTGAGTTGGAACTTGAGAGAAATTCACTTTAGTACGAGACGAGAAACAAAGCGATATCAATGCATTACGCATCTCAAAATAGCGTAGTAGGTAAGAATTCACAGGTTCACCATATGTGTTAGTTATAGAATTTAGCACCAAAGGGATAACATATTGCAGGGAAGCCTATAAAAGCACTCACAAACAATATTCCCGAGACTGTACTGTAGAACCCCCTCACGTCCTTCACAAAATATTTTGCAAAAGTATTTGCTTTTCCTTTAAAAATAACGGAAAGAGAAAAAAACTCGCCAGCTGCGTTTCACTAGTAAAAAAATGAACTGAATTTGGGAATACTATATCTGTTTTCTTACCATTCACTACATTTTTGAGTAAACATCATTAAGACTACTTCACACAGAGTAAAATATACAGAAAGAGTTTGGGACTTCTGCTTTTGTGTGACTGTGTAAAAGAAAAAAGGAGCTAAGACTAACAAGCATATTATATTTTCTTTATATTTTACTCCTTTTCCTTCCTTGCTTTCACCAGCATTTCTTCTTTTCAGTTTCTTTTTCAACTGAGAAAATGTAGGCAGCTTTTCTCTATTGTGTCTTAAAAAGGATATGAATCAAAAGTGATCGTCGCGAATGTCGTCGTCAACCATCTCATCTTTATAGTCACCACCTTTAACTAAATTCACACTATTTTCCAACAATTTGCACATGTAAGATCTTTCAGGGGAAAGTCCTCTCAAGTGTACCAAAGAACCACACTAGGTGTTTGAAAGGTAAGTAGAGGCACTTGTATTTTTGATTCTTGGAAACTTAAATGCGAGTACTTTCAGTTTTTTACGACGCTCGTTAATGCTACCGTGTTTTTACAACATGGTTTATAGTGAAAATTTGGAGAATGAGATTGCTCCAAAAACGAATGAATCATGATGGTTGGATGTGTACGTACCTATATTGAAGCTTAAATTTAAATGGTAAAAAATTCAACGGCTTCTTTTATGAAATGGAAATGGCACATGGATGGAAAGGGCCCCGAGAAAATTGAACGAGAAATCGCTTCAACAGCGGTACATTTCACCCTTGGCTGAAACGGATGAGGGAAAGACACAGCGACTTCATTTCATCATCATCATCACACACTCAGAACCGCCAACAATCATAATCATTATGTTTCTATGTTTCACATGCTTTTTAAAATTACACTCTTGTTCTCAAGAAAAGATATATCGTACTTGATGATCAGGTATAACATGTAATGTATGGCATGATAATCACAAGGATGATAATGATCCACATAAAAAATCTGGTGAGGAGATGAGAAAATAGGAAAATACGCTCGATGACTTTGAATGACGACATTAGCCTGTAAACCTGGTAGCATCAAAGGGTTAAACGATTTTAAAATGGTGATGACACCCACCACAGCCGCCGCCGCTCTACACTTATCATCAAAATCATCATCGTATCTCGTCGTCTCGGAATGAGTAAAGCGTGAAAGTATACAGCATGTCGTGTAAATCGTTTATGTTTTTTACAGAAGATAAAAAATTCTATTCAGGTGAAGAAACCGTTGAGTCGATGCTGTGTGCGCTCTTTCATTCTGGAAAGAGGAAAGATTCTCTTTTTATTTGAAAGGAGGATAGGACGAGTCGGAAGTGGATGAGAGGTTTTCACTCTCTGGAACTATCTGGATTCACTGGGGTCTAGGTATAACGTTATGTGAGGAGGCGTGCAGGGATCCATAATGATTTAAAGATATCTTTACTTAAAGAAATGCACAACGAATAGAATGAGCAGGTATCTCTTCATCTTGTCTGCTCTTTGACTTTGACTCGATATGTAAAGAGAAGATAGAAAGAGAGAAGGAAAAGAGACAGTAAATTTTTAATGTCTGTGTAGAAGTTTAAGTGTGAAATCATGTACGTAAATTATTGATCCAGGTGTGAGTGTAGGCTCTCAACTTTGAAAGAAATAAAAAGATGAAACGTGTCTGAACTGTGTGTCTTCTGCTGTCTGCGTAAAAAAAGTTGAAAAACTTTGTATGATATGCAAAAATATGAAGGAAGGAAATCACCAATAAAATTTTTTCCAAGGCTGTGTGCGGAAAAGAGAGAGAGAGAAACACTTCGAGGTGATGACAACCAGCGGCTGCGGCACGTATATTGAGGTGTAGGGGACTAATTCAAAGTTCCAGTGATATATGGGGGAATAAAATTGGGATATTATATGGCATAAAAATGCACAAAACTAAATACAAATATTTTAGTTTTTACAGCCTTAGATTTGAAATTTATTATACTTTCTTTGGTATCATGTAATCGTAACAATTAGGTGTAACGCTGAACGCTATGGCATTTAAAATTTAGAATCATTATACACATCCAAATTGCGAAATTCTATAATTATTTCGACTTATAAATTCTTTCATGATTTCATTGTCTATTAGCTCACTTACAAGTTCTGGGTATGCATTTAGAATACACAAACTATTTAAACGTTTTTGAGTCATTGTAGAACGGAGATAAGTTTTTAACCTTCGCAGAAGCGAGAACGATCGTTCAGCGGTTGCGGTTGACGTGGGAACCGCCAGGAAAATTGCGAGAAATCGGCGAACAGTGGAAAGAAGCTTCTGTACGTCTTTATGAAGTGCTTTAAATGACTCGATGCATTTCTTAATTGAGCTTGTATTCTTAGCTGCTTCCTTAAACATTTGGAACTGGATTATAAATTGTTGCTGGTTTATTCCATATTTCTCCAGCAAGTCATGAGTTTCAACTGATCCTAGGTTGTCCTCCTCAGTGACTATTTTTTCCAGTTGTAGGAATTCTGACAGGTTTTCTTGGTCAAATCTTCTTTTAATTTCTTCTACAAGTTTTGTTAATGTTTGCGAATATGTATTCCATAACTTTTGTTCTGATGAAACTTCTGAGGAATCAACGGTGTCCTTGAATGCATTTTTGTACTTCGCTGGAACAGACCGTTTTCTTGGAACAAGCGGCGGATTCAAATTCCACTCTTTCGCCTTCTCATTAGCATCTTCATAAATATTTTGGAATTCTTTGCGAGTACACATTGCCTCCAAACTGGAACCAAGAAGTTTTGCCGATTCGACGGATCCAAGTAGGGTAACTGATGTGCCCTGAAGCAAATTTGAAAGGGTTTCGCATGGAGTAAAAAATTTGATCAAGCATAGAATTCCGAATAACATTTCATAAGATTCCATATGCCTAAGTAAGCCGGATGCGGAAGCACTACAGGGGATACTAGAATCCTTAAGTTTCTCCAAGGTCAGCATAGCTGCTTGATAGTTCTGGAGGATGCCATTAAGAGATTTAACTCGCACACACCAACGAGTAGGGCATAAGCTTTTAAGATTTGTCGTGATTGCAGTCTCCATTTCCACAGCGACTTCTTTAAACATGGATAACCTGAAGCAATTTCAAATACATGTGTGTCATTAGAACGGTTGGTTATCTAACATTATTTTCGAACTGGTAACTTGTTTGCATGATTAAAACTTTAAGTGATTACCTTTTTGCAGATCTGCCAATCAAAACGGAAATGTCATTCACGTAATGTAAAGTGTCTCGCATTAATGGAATAGGCCGCACACAGTCCTGCAAAGCTAGATTTAGACTATGATTGAAGCAGTGAATATAAATCGCCCTCGGGTTTAACTTTCGGATTCTAGATTGAACTCCCTGAATCCTGCCACTCATATTTGACGCTCCGTCGTAACACTGGGCTAGTATTTTTTCTACTGGCAGGTCAAATCTTCTGAGAACATCAAGAATAGCTGTAGTTAAAGAATCTCCAGTAGTAGAATCCATTTCATATAATCCCAAAAAGGTTTCCACGGCATCAAAATTTTTGTCCACATAGCGTATTGTAACACTCATCTGCTCCTTCGTTGAGGTATCTGTGGTTTCATCTACAATCAAGCTAAAGAATTCCGCCTCCTTAATTTCTTCCACAAGTTTCCTCAATATGGTAGTTGCCATGATGTCCAATATTTCGTTCCGAATATCATGTGATGTGAAAGACTTGGTGCGCTTTAACCAGGAACCTAGCTCTGGAATGTCGGCCGTTCGAAGCCTCAGCAGTTCCATAAAATTTCCATCATCGTCCTCGTGACCCTGAATTGGCAATCCTTGTCGGGCTAAGTATTTAAGTGTGGAGCAAATGGCACGAAGTGCAACACGATTATGCTTGATAGTTATGTCAGTAGCATTTTGCATGCATCCAACTATGTTTTGTTTTTTCTCTGCTGCTAATTTAACCTGCGACTCAATATGCTGCTGGCTTTTCTGGTGAATTTTGAAACGTTCATGAGCATTCTTCCAGGTTCGAAATCCGGTGATTGTGAAAGCTGGTTCAGATTTAACGGAAGGTGAAAGGAGACATCGTTCCATTGCTTGAATGCAATCGATGCAAAAAACTGCATCTTTTTCAGGAACAAAGTGAAGCCATCCAAATTCTCGGTACCATTTGACTTGAAAGTTGACAATTTTATTCGGAAGGATCTGAGGAGATGGGATGTTACTTATGGGTTGATTAGCCACAAAACTGATAATTTTCCTGGTGTTTTCGGTATTATTTTTCTCCAACAAAACAGGCACGGGTGTCTCCTGACCTTTTATAAACATTAGAAAAGGATAAAAATTGTGTTTTATATTTGCATGATTGAAAATATGATAAAGATAACAATAGAATATGCAGTTCAATAAATTTTCTTACTTGTAGAACCTGTCTCGTCCGATTTAATAAAATTTGTATTCTCCGATAAGGTACAGGTTGTGTCGAGAATTCCAGAATCCACATTTTGATCATCAGCTGAATTATCTGAAGCTTCCGGTTCACCTTCCTGTCGACCTAAGTAAAAAATACCATAAATTTTACATATGTTCAAATAATATCATGCATGAAAATCGAATCAATTAACTAAAGAATAAGTCACGCTGAGATCTCTTGTTTGGTTAAGAAATACTAACCCGACTTGGGTGGAGGTGGTTCTTCAGTCCTTGTGATATGCCCTTCAAGTTGTCTGCTTTTCCCACTAATGGTTCCTGTTTTCATCCAAGTACCTAATAAATTTTGGTCACTTTTCCTTTTCATTTTGATGAGATACAAATTTTCGAGTTAATGGCAAGTCTAATGCCCACATTTACATTTCTATTTTATGTACGTAATTTTTAATGAATCACAAGCAACAGCTTGATTTCAAAATAGTGGAGACATGTGCTGGAGGTTTATTGCAGTTGTCATTGCAAAACCAGACACACCACACACATCTGGGATTTGCTTTTAGCAGTAAACATGCATAGAGCCCATGCCATATGAACAAAGCTTGTTTGCATTTTGCTGAGTCGTTGATTATCATTGCCAACCGATCAAGTTGGAGAAAAGAAATATTGGCGTTTAGCATATCAGAGTGAAAACTACGTGAAAAATTATTTTTTTCTACGAATTTCCAGTAGGGGACTTGATACTATTTTCCCCCACTTGAACATTCTTGTAGGGGACTCGTCCCTCACATCCCCTACGGTGCCGCAGCCCCTGGCTGTGAATCCGTCGGCAGCAACTCCATGCGGACCATGCGGACCATGCGGAAAACATGAGAGCTAAAGAAAAAGTAAGTGGTTGTGAAGAAAAAAAATTAAAACTAAAAATTAGAATTAGTGATTTTAGTTGCACGTTAGGATATCTATTGCTTGTAAGTACAATTATCGGATTTCATTTTGAGCATCAGATGGCACGAAACATCTATCACATTAAATTTATGCACTGAATTTATATCGCTGAAATTTGGTACATAAAATTATTACACCCCTTGAGCAAGCGAAAGCAAGTACAGATTTTATCATGTTTTGCTGTTTGTCTGTCAGTCCGTCAACACGAGAACTCCCAAACGCATTTACCGATTTCGCTGAAAGGTACATAACATATAGCCTAACACAGAACTTTATTGATTTTTAGCCAAATCGGCCAACCCTTTCCCCGGGGGTCAGGGGTCATCAACTCAGATTATTAACGGTGAATTAACCAACGATGGATATTCCACCAGGTGGCTTCTTCACTCCAAAACGCCCCAGTTGCCGTGTGATGCCTGCACCCCCACAAGGCTGCAGTGGAAACGGACGCCGCCCT
>JAQIXX010003819.1:0-18199 GCA_034700605.1 Willowsia nigromaculata
ATAGTCCCAAATAAACAAAATGTTTACAAAACTCTATGGTTTAATTTATCGCAGGATACAGGTTCAAGTTCAAAAAATTTGCATCAAACAGTCATATTTTAGTTGCCTGAATATTGATGTCATATAAACATGTGGATATTTTTAATCGTTTTCCTTATAAAAAGATAGATAAACATCTGTATGTTTTAATTGTTTCACTTACTTATTAAAAAAGGCATCAGTTAACACGTCAGTTAAACGCCCCGGCGTCTACGTATGAAAAATTCGATATTGCAAGTAGATGCCTGGGCGGCTATTTCAGATTTTACGGTAGATATTTGATCCACAAGTTTATACTCTACGATAACAGACTTTGTGAGTTCAATAGCTATCTTTTGGACTTTCCTATCTTTAAACATGTAAGTGTGACTATAATATGGGTAAAGAATCATATTCATATAATTAATTATAAACATTAAGTAGCTCTTGCAATAGGAACTTATAAATTAAAAATTAAATCGTCTTGTTTGGGAGGATTCCAAAGAAATAAACATCAAGTAGTAGGTAACAGGTGTATGGCAATATAATTATGAAGAAAAGGAGTACAAAAATGTCAAGCGGAACGGGGAATCATGAATGATAGTATAGCGCGTGTTTATTTGCATAAATATATGTGATTCATTAAATCCTGCGTACATACAAAAGCCAATAAATATTTGCATACAGACATTATTTTGTACCACAAATTTGTGTTTACTAATGTACTAAGATTAACAAACTGACTGAATGAATGTGTACTGTTCACGCTATAAAATCCAAAGCAATACAAAGCTACTTCCTGTGGTATTTATGTAGTTTTAAGTTTTTTCCTGAAGCTAGTAATCATTATTTGATTTGAATACGTAATCAAAAATACCAGTTACTCAACGGCGTCTACCTTATGTTGTGCATGCATACAAAATAAATATTTAGTTTAGATTACCAATGTTTTAGCTTCCATTAAAGTATACTGAATCGGTTTTGCTAATCATTCAAAAACGGCATTAATTGTTTCATTGTTAATTAAAGCTCCATGCATTCCATGGGGAAAGTAATTTGTTCACTTGGGCAGGGAAAATTATGGAGAGTTAGGAAATCCTAATAAAAATCGAAATTCAAATGAGCCTTAATTACATGCTTGATGAGGAAATGAGTAAGTAAATTCGAAATATAAATCGATGAAGACATTTTTATTTTGTGCTCAAATCACAAGCGATAATGTGTTAACGATTTAATCTTTTTCTAGTCACTTTATGCCTTCTTCGTTATATTTAATACAAGTTTTCTTCCAAATATTCCCAATTCGGAGAAAATTCCGAAGATCTTCAAAGTGATCATACTTTCATTTGTACAACATTCCAGAGTCGACTTTCATATTAAACAAAATTAAATAAATTATCTGACTTGAATATGTCATCAAAAAACAAATATTATTCAAAGATTTCCTTTAATTATGTTATACGGATGCATTCCAAATATTTTAGCTTAAATTAAGAATATTTAATCCGTGTACATTGCCTAATTGTTAAGACGGAACGCCATACTCCACCTGATGACGGGATGATAGTTTGTTCCACTCGAGAGTGAAACTTAGGGAAAGTTGGGCGGTCCCAAAAAACTGTAATTTAAAGTTTCAAAAATATTACATTTGGGATGAGAAAAATGAGCTAATTTGAAATTAAAAGTTGATGCACATATTCCGCATGTTCCGAAGAGATGAGAAACCAGAAATTTAAGTCATCCTAAATTATCCACTGGATAAGAAAATGAGAGAATTTTCTATTGAGAACTTTCCAAGGGAATTAAAGTCGACGAGCACATTGTTAGTTATCTGCACAAATAAAAGACAATAATGGATTATTGATTTAACATGTTCTTTCCAACTTGCCTTTCTTCGTTTTACTAATGTAAAAATGCACGGGTGGGAGTTGTGTCCTAACTTCTTCTACTACTAATAGGTTTTCTTTAATTTTATGGTGAACAACGCATGAATATATGCTTACAATTCGGACTTTTTTAATTAAATTACTCATCATTTTTAATTAATTCAATTATTTTACTTCCTTCATGTGTGCATGAAAATACGTCATGTGACTTACGAGTTTGAGTAGAACATGACAACAGGATAATGTAAAACGTGATTTGCATACATACAAAGTTGGGTAACCGTACCAAGATATAAGAAGCAAACATGGAAATTTACTTTTGTGCACAGTTTTTGATGCACTACGTTTGTGATGCAATTACTGAGACATAAAATAATTTAACAATTCCTTGTGTCTCTTTTATAACATGTTGAACATGACTTGAATATTATGTTGCTGCTTTAAAAACCCTATTATTTATTAAAACATGGAAAAGGTAGATATGAATCAGTTTTGTTTTTGATATAGAGTCCCATTAATATTTTATGCAAGTTAAAACTGGTACTTGTACTGATGTCTGAAATGTCTACGATATCTGTAAAGATTTTAGAGCATTACGGTTTTTTTTCATATAAAACTTGTAAAAGATTCAGATTTTATACCTACAAGTTAGATATTTGGTACTGAAAATGTTTATTAAATATTTCATAGATCTGTTAACATTTTGAAACTGTGTTGTCGTTCTTCTAATAAATGTTAATTAAATTTTAGAGGCAATCACGTTTTAGTCCGAATTGCTTTTACGTTTTATTAATAAATGATGAACAATTGTTATAATTATGCGTGATGCTGGGTTAGTTTTGAAGTTCGGTGAATAAAATAAAAGCAGGGAGAAAACAGAGTGAAACGCTTAAAAGCTTTGTCCGTAGAAACATAAATATTACTCTTAAGAGAAGCTGCCAAATATTTTCTCTCTGGTGTCTCACTATAATTAAAAACAAGAAATATGTTACTTCATGAGAAAACGGGTTTTCTAAAACTGATTCTTAAATGTAGAAAAGTCTTCGATTTCGGAGGTGTGATGACTCACCTTTGGGTTCCAAAGTCAAAAAGATTTTTTCTCAAGTCACCCCACGCGCTTGTGCTCATCAGAGCAAAACTATTATTCTTGTATTTTCACCTGGGCGGCCATCTAACCCAAATCATTTATCTAAGAAATACGTTGCCGTTGCCTGCCTTAATCCAATGTTTCTTGTATTTGGTATTTGAAATTGTGACTTGCTATATGTTCACCATGCAAATAAATAACGCGGAAGCCATTGTCTCTTTCTTGAATGGAATGCTACACTTTGAGAGGAATCAGCGGAAATGTAAATGTTGCAAATACTTTGCCTTTAATGAAAATTATTCATTAAACAAACATAACATTTAAATCTTTTAAACTTGATTTGTAGTCGGAGGGCCTGCAATGGCGGCACAGCCACAACTAAATTTCCTACAGAAAACTGGGATTTTCCTGGGAAAAACATTACTTCCAATGGCTAGTCTATTCCCGTTTCTTGATCAGCTCCAATTTTATCGCAACCCTTGCAATCCCACAACCGCCGGATATTTTCTGGTCGATGAATGTCGTGAAAACGGGATATTTCTACCCCCTGATTCATTCCTTCAAAAGCTCATTTTGCCATGGCCATCAAAAATCACGGCTATATTACTTATCATATGTAAATTTGGGTCTTTCTTTTATGGATCTAACGCGTTTTACAATCAGGTCGTCGTGTATTTTATTCTAAAACCAGTCATTCTTACTGGTTATATCCAAAAGCTTAAACAGTTTTGTCACAGTTTAGAAAATGAGAGGGCGAATATGAGAACCTATAAATTTAGAAGGGCTGTTAGAATCTACAATCAAATTTCTATATTTATTCGCTGCTATAACTCACTGTACAAAGGAAGTATTTTCTTTCAATTCGCTTTCTGCCTGGTTGGTCTCTCAACACTTGGCTTGTACGTGATAATAAATCATGGAAGTGATCTGGTATTTGAGCTGATGATCATTTACGCGTATGGCACTTTTATCAGTTGTTCTTTCGTCATGGTGCTTGGTGGAATTATGGCCTCTATTCAACTGGAATCGTTGGGAGTCATCAGAGATTTGAGGAAAGTTCCTTTGAATGTTTTTGCACGTCCCTGGCAAAATAGATTGCTACGATGCATGACTGAACTTAGAGTGAAGATGGGAAACTCAAATTATATTGAGCAAGGAACTCCTCTCGCCATAGAAGACTTCATAATTCAGAGGACCGTTGATTTGACTTTGTTGAGTAGAAAATTAGTAAGTTGAATAAAATGACCAGTTAACACATTTGCTTAGAATGCTCGTTTATTAATTGCGATTGTTTATTAATTAATTAAAGATTTAGACTATTGTTTTTGCTTGTCTGTGCTAAATTTGAGCACTTAATTTTCTTCTTTTGAATAAAAATTATTACTCCACATACCAAACTATTTGATTTGAATGAATTCTAGCTTCAGTTTGGTTTTATTGTTAGATATTTGATACTGCAAATGCTTACATAACTTTGGTTTCTCAACATTATAAAGCTCACTTCTTGTACATTTCAATAAACAACGCCTACACGTTTGAAGTAATCTTGGTTTTTTGCATTTTACTGATAAATGATGTGCTAATGCCAATGCCATAAACATGCATTTTGTTTGGCTGGTTTTGAAATCCGTTGAATAAATTTATCTGGAGAGAAAGCCTACTGTGAAATACTTGAAAGCGTTGACAGTAGAAACAGAAACATTACTTGTTTAATAAAACCTGAAAATTTTCTGTTTTATTTAAAAAATCATAATCTATGCATCCAGTGTCTTTTCTATTTGGTATTTTAAATCGCAACGTGTCTTATTTGCACTTTCCAAGCTCACTGTGCAGAAGAAATGGTAATTCTTTTAACGGAGTGCTACTTTTTGATGAAAACCAGAGAAAACGTGATTATTCCAGAATATTTTGACAGTTTAACAAATACTAGCAGGAGATACTTATAATATTTAATATTGTTTGCCGGCGGAGTTCTCGTAACAGAGGATATATCACCACTAAATAATCTTCAAAAACCTGAAATTTACATCGGGAAAACATTAATGTCAATTGCCAGCCCAATCACATTCCCTTATCAGGTCTCATATTGTCGCCAGCCTTGCAATCCCACAACGCCTGGATATTTGTTGATTGAACCTGAATACCAGAATGCCACCGAAGTGACTATATTTAACTCCTGATTTATTTATAAGGTGCAATGAAGATTTTAGAGAGTCCTTGGCCAGAATTGATTCTAGTTCTTTTTTTCTATTTGCGAATCGTTATTTCCAAATTAGGTGAAAAATTCCCATTTTTATACACAAGTTCTCACACATCTGTTTGCTCAATTCCAAAACCAAGTCCTGGGACTGTTACAAATGCAAATCTCAAGTAGATCATGAGGACCATCCGATCACACAATTCCGAATGTGCAAATCACCATGAGTGTACCCGGAAATACAGACATGTCAACGGCGTTTCCATAATATTGGTAAGAACCTACCTTAAAATTCGAATTATCTTTCAACTCTTGGTTCATGTGTACGTCCCTATTTTACATAAAAAATATCCCAAAACCAAAACTCCAATCATTAATTAGCATATAATGAGTTTTAGAAGATGAAAAATGAGAAGTAGGAGCCAATCAAGGAGTCTGGATACTTCATTCATGTAGTTGAATTTATACTTATCTTAACCACACATTTTTAGTATATTTATCACACCATGCCGTAAAAACACACTGGCACAGAACTAATTTAGATTCTTTCAGAAGATCAGAATAATTGCTGACAGTAATTCCCATGCGGACTATACTGTGTGGAATTACTAGCCGTGAGTTTGGTAAAACATAAAAGTTTCCAATGAATATTAAGTGGGGGAACGGTTACGTAATTAACGGATCATTTAAATCTGTTAAGACTTACACATACTTGAGTCATTTGGAGCATTATATTTTGAGTTACATCTAATAATTATAAATAATAATTATAATTACTTCAATTATTTTACTTTCTTCGTGTATGCAGAAAATTATGGTGTGTCGCAATGCAGGTTTGAGTAGAAAAGGATAGCAGGACAATGTGGGACATACAAAGTTGGGATAACCATTCCACATATAAGTGAAGTGGAATTTAAATCTGCTTTTATAAACAGTTTTTTAAAACACTACGTAAGTTATCTAATTACTGAGGCACAAAACAATTATAATCTCTCTTTAATTAGATGTTGAACATTACTTGAATATGTTATGAAAACTTGAAAATATTCGATGCTAGTCAGTTTTGTTTTTGGTATGAAATTCTATAAATATTTTACGCAAGCTGAAACTGACACTTGTACAACTGTCTGAAACGTCTATGATGTCAATAAAGATTTTTATAGTGATATGGTTCTGGCTCGTGTAAAAGTTTCGGATAAAAAACGGGAAAGTTCCTACCTACATTTCTGTGTAAATTGTGAGAACCGAATTTTCCTCTTTTGAATAAAGCACTCAGCCTACATAACTTACTACTTCATTTGGAGGAACTCTAGTCTAAATTTAATGATAAGTCTTGAATATTTGATGCTGAAAATGCTTTAAATACTTTGTTTATCTGCTAACACCGTGAAACTCACTTCTCTTTCATTTAAATTAACAATGATTATACGTTTGAAGTAGTCATGTTTTAGTCAGAATTATTTTTGCACTTTATTGACAAAAGGTAAACCATGGATATAATCACGCGTGCTGTCATGTTAATTTTGAAAATCGTGGAACAAAACCAGGGACGAAGCAAAAAATCAAATGCTTAAAGCTTTGTCAGCAGAAACAGAAACATTGCTCCTTTAAAAAAAGTTGCAAACTTTCTCTCTCTGATTCCCCCAAAACACCTTTTGAGTTATAAATTAATTTAGTTATGTTACTTCATGAGAAAACTGGTCTTCTTAAACTTATTTTAAAGTGCAGGAAAGTGTTTGATTTTGGAGGTGTGATGATTCACCTTTGGGATCCAAAGCTACACAGATTTTTTCTCAAGTCACCCGGCGCTTTTAAACTGATCAAAGCAAATTTATGTTTTTTGTATTTTCACCTATTTTGTTATCTTTCCCAAATCATATATCTGCGGAACACGTTACCGTTACCCGTCTTATTCCAGTGTTTATTCTACTTGGTATTTGAAATCGTGGCTTGCTGTATATTCACCATGCAAATTAATAACGCCGGAGACATTGTCGCTTTCTTAAATGGAATGCTACATTTTGAGAGAAGTCAGTGGAAATGTAATTGCTTCAAATATTTTCGCATCTTTGGAAGAAATTTATGAAGCTAAAAAGTAAATAGTAATTAATATTTTAAATTTCGCTTGTAGCTGGAGTACTTGGAATGGAGGTTCAACCGGACTTGAGTATTCTTCAGAAAACTGGGATTTTTCTAGGAAAGACATTGCTACCAACAGCTAGCCTAATACCACTGCTTGATCAGCTCCAATATTATCGCCAGCCTTGCAATCCAACAACTTTTGGCTACTTTCTGGTCAGTGAATGTCGTGAAAACCGGATATTTTTACCGCCTGATTCATTCCTCCGAAGCCTAATTTTGCCATGGCCATCAAAAATCACGGTTATATTACTGATCTTTTGTAATTTAGTTTCTCGGGTTTATGGATCCAACGCGTTTTACAATCAGGTCGTTGTTTACTTTATTTTGAAACCTGTTATTCTAACTGGGTACATCCAAAAGCTGAAGCATTTCTGCCAAGATTTGAGAAATGAGGAAGGAAATCTGAGAACCGAAAAATTTAGAAAGGCTGTTAGAATTTACAATCAAATTAGTATATTCAATCGCTGCTATAACTCACTCTACAAAGCAACAATTTTCCTCCAATTTGGTTTCTGCTTGGTTGGTTTCTCCACACTTGGCTTGTATGTGATCATAAATCTGGGAAAGGATTTGGTTTTCGAGCAGAAGATTATCTACGTGTATGGCACATTTATCAGTTGTTATTTCGTCATCATGCTTGGTGGGATCATGGCGTCAATTCAACTGGAATCCAACGAAGTGATCTCATTGTTGAAGCGTATCCTCTTGAATGATTTCGCACGCCCTTGGAAACGAAAGTTGTTACGATGTATGACTGACCTTAGAGTGAAGATGGGAAGCTCAAATTTTATTGAGAAAGGTACGCCTCTGGTCATACAGGATTTCATCATTCAGAGGACAGTGGATTTGACATTGTTGAGTAGAAGAAATTAAATGCGAACAATGTGATAAAATTAACGTTATATCACAATAATTTGATGCTTGTAAACCACCATATTCTGACAGAGGGTTTCCCGGGAAAATAGATCGTTGATTGAAGAATGGAGTTGTTGGGGAAATTTAGAATGGTATGTAGTTTGTACATAGTATGTAAAAGTTAATGATAGAAGCTATTAATAAATTTGTAATAATTTTAGCGTCAAGTCTCATAGTTTTGCTGCTACGCAAGATTTGGCTGAGCTTTTCTGTTCGCATTTGTGTTTGGAGTAGTCTCAGATTGACCCTAACGAATCCTGGCCTTCATACATTTTCTTTCCAGTGTTACGTTACAAAACGTAGGATGAATTCTACATAATAAGTTTTTATAATTACTTTGCACCAGATTAAATAAAACATTTTGGGAAATTGATACTAACATTCTTTGATAAGTCTACACAAATTAATAACATTAAAAATTGCTGCTGATCTTCAAGGTCTTTCTTTTTAAGCTCATAGCAGATAAAAATTCCTTTTCGCATTTTAACGAATCAAGAATTTTTTGCTTGTGCCAGGCTGAATTCACTTATCTCAAAACATTATACGGTAACTTCTGAGGTGAAGAACAATTTGAATAATTTATGTTTCGCTTTGATTACCTGAACATGAAACACAACTTACATGACATTCATGAACAACACACGAATATGTCGTTGCTCACAAAACTCTATAAATTTATTAAAACTTGAAAATGTTAGATTTGAATCAGTTTTGTTTTTGACATGAAATTCTATAAATATTTTGCGCAAACTAAAACTGTCCCTTGTACTAACGTCTGAAACGTCTATGATAACGATAACAATTTTAGAGTCTTATGGTTCTGGCTCATGTAAAATGTTCTGATAAAAATTAAAAATCGCTACCTACACAACTTTGAAAATTTTACTACTCGATTTTTTATTATTTGGATCTCATATGGATGCCTCACATAAACCACGTGATTTATTTGGATCTCACCTCAATTTAGTAAGGCCAGCCAGGTATCTGAAAATGCTTACTAAATTTTGTGTCGTTATCTTAAAACCTTAAAACTCCTTTCTAGTTATTTTAAATGATTAATGTTACACTTGATGTAGTCGTGCTTTACTTTTGCGAATTGCTTTTGCGTTTTATTGGTAAATATTGAATCATTGCCATAGACATGTATTTTGCTAGGTTGGTACTCCAATTCGTTGAATGAAACTCTCTTGAGAGAAAGCACATCGTGAACTCGTTGAAAGCATTGCTTGTAGAAACAGAGACATTGCTCGTTCAATAAAAGTTGGAAATTTTCTCTCTCTGATATCACAAAAAACATTGATCTACCTAATTTTAAGTTAAACAATCAATATAAACATGCTACTCAACGAAAAACCTGGTTTTCTTAAACTGATTTTAAAATGCAGAAATGTCTTCGATTTCGGATGTGTGATGACTCACCTTTGGGATCCAAACTCTGAAAAATTCATCCTCAAGTCCCCCCGCGCTCTTAAAATCGTCAAAGTCAACTTATATTTCTTGTATTTTCACTTGGGCTGTTACCTTACCCAAATCATTTACCTTAAAAAGACTCTGCCCTTACCAATATTATTCCAGTGTCTTTTCTATTTGGTATTTGAAATTGTAGCGTGTTATATATTTACTATGCAAATTAATTCCGCAGAAGATATTGTCGCTTTTTTGAACGGAATGCTGCTTTTTGAGAAAAACCAGAGAAAACGTATTTAATCCAGATTATTTTGACAGTTGAACAAATTACATAAATTATTGAAAAGAGACGATTACAATATTTGAAATTATTATTTTTTTAGACGGAGTTCTTGTAACAGGGAATCAATCACCACTAAATATTCTTCAAAAAACTGGAGTTTTCTTGGGAAAAACGTTATTACCAATGGCAAGCCTAATCCCATTCCTTGGTCAGCTTTCATACTACCGACAACCTTGCAATCCCACAACTCCCGGGTATTTCCTGATTGAAGAATGCCGCGAATATGGACAATATTTACCTCCTGATTCATTCCTTTACCAAATTCAAATACCTTGGCCATCAAAGATCACAGTCATTTTACACATCATGTGCAATTTCTTTTCTCGCGTTTATGGGCTCAACGCTGTCTGCAATCAAACCGTCGTTTACTTTATCCTAAAGCCTATGATTTTGAACGAGTACATCTCAAAGCTAAAAGAATTTTGCCAAACATTGGGGACAGATGTGGAGATGTTGAAAAATCGGAAATTCAGAAAGGCTGTTCTAATCATCAATCAAATTGGTATATTCAATCGCTGCTATAACGCGCTTTACAAAGGGACAATTTTCCTTGAATTGGCTTTCTGCTTGGTTGGATTGTCAACACTGGGGTTATATGTGACGATAAATCTGAGAAGTGAATTGGTATTAGAACGGAGGATCATTTACGGATATTCTGCTCTTGTATGTAGTTTTTTCGTTATTGTTGTAGCTGGCCTTATGGCAGCAATTCAGGTGGAATCAATGGAAATGATCACAATGTTGAAGAGAGTTCATTTGAATCCTTTTGCACGCCCTTGGCAGAGGAGATTGTTACGAAGCATGGCTGAGTTTAGGGTGAAGATGGGAAACTCAAATTACATTGAGGAAGGAACTCCTCTCGTCATACAGGATTTTATCATTCAGAGGACAGTTGATTTGACGTTGTTGAGTAGAAGAAATTGAATGCAAACAATGTAATCAAATTCTTGCATTTTGTAGGCCCATGGTATTTAACTTTTTACGCTGAAAATATACTGGGAACTTTAATCGGAATTCCAGATACATATTTGTCAATTGGACTTAAGACTACTTGCAGTATTGAATACACAGACCGCTAGCCTTTTCTCTCTTATGATAATTTTCACTTTCACGACGCATTTGTTTGGGTGATATCTACATAGACATATGCCATTATAATTGCTTTTCATTGTGTTCATTCATAAAACTTATAAAGAAGAACAAAGCGACGGATAACCAGTTAGGTAGTTATGTTTGATGTATCCTGGATCTATACTATTTTGGTTGTCAAGATTCACAAAATTGTTTGTAGGCTGCAAAGTTCTATATCTATGAAATATACTTGCAGTACAGTCGCCATTTGTATTTGCATGGTTTCAGTTAATAACATCACTCGTCTGTGTCATGAACTACAATTTATATTATGTTGTATAATGTAATGGCAATTCAACTTTATGTTTATATGCATATCAGGGTAATGGGCGCGTTCATACCCTTATACCGTTCCGGAGGACAATGTTTCCATAGGACAAAATTTCCTTAGGACATCCTTTCCACGGACAAGTTTTCCAATAGGACAATATTTCGCACGGACGACGTTTTTTCCACAGGACAACCTTTCCATACGACTATCTTTCCTCTTTCCAGAGGAAAATTTTTCTTTAGGACACGTTTTCCAAACATATCTAGAAGTGAAATGATCTACCAGAGTGTTGTGATGGATTCGGGTAATAAAGTGACATGTAAAATTCAAGCAGGCATTCGGTTTATTCGCATATGCCTACAATAAGCTAAATGTTGTTCCGTATTTAGCACACAATTGTAATTCCGTATGGGTATAGTTGTTATTTTATGACCCACATCCATCACAACTGGTAGATTGTTTCACTTCTAGATACGCCTGGAAAACGTGTCCTGATGAAAAATTGTCTTCTTGAAAGATAGTCCTATTTAAAAAATGTCCGTGCGAAATATTGTCCTATTGGATAATTTGTCCGTGGAAAGGACGTGCTAAGGAAATTTTGTCCCAAGGAAAGATTGCCCTATAGAAAAATTGTCCCCTGGAAAATCTGTCCAATGGAAAAATTGTCTTATGGAAAGGATGACCGGGAAAAGGTGTCCGGAAAAAAATGTGTTGTGGAAAGAGTCCGGAACCCAATAATGTGCTCTAATGCTTTAGATGCATATACATACGTGAACCACATTTAAAATTGGCTACTTCTTTGCTGTATTTCTACATGCCAAGATTTTCATCCTAAAACTTTCTAAGAAACTCGGATAAACCGTGAAAACATTGAAGGAGGTTAGCTGGTTTCTACTTTTAAGTCCTTGCCTTCTGCAAAATGCATTTAGTGCATTTGCTGATACCACTAAAACTTTTCGGATGCATTTTAACATACGATTTAGTATTCCAAACTCATAGAAAATGAACACGCTAAGACTTATCGCCATGATTCCACCATAAATAAAAAGAAGCGGAAAGATCTTCCTCAAATCAATCAAATCTGGAGGTCCTCGATCTTTGAGTGTAGATCTGACATAAACGTCCTTTTCAAATGTATATGCGGCAAACAGTGCCATTTCTTTCCAGTGCTTTGAGAAACCACCCTCTTCCAAATCACTGATTGTTTTGCTTATCCAAACGGCTACACCAGTGTTGAAAACCCAGTACCTGGGGGAATACACTAGCACATCTTTCAACCCAAAACATTCCGTATTCATCCCCGTTTCTTCTCTGGTTGCGCTATTTGCTATGGGCAAATCAAAGTCAAGATTATGAAACAATCGGCTGATCGGAAGTTTCACATCTCTTCTCACAGGATATAACTGACTCCATGTGGCTGTAGATTGCAAAAACTCAAAACTTTGATTCCATTTGTGAAGTACTCCGTTTCTCTCAAAGTCTGGAATCATCTCGGAGGGTAGAGACTTATCTCTTATAGTTGAGACTGGTACCTTGTATCCCCCCTCTAAAAATTCGCGGAGTGTCTCAAACGGTGGCTTAACAGTATCTGGTACAGTGATCAGACTTCCGAGACTGTTGTCATAAAAATTCCATATCACCCATCCAAACCAGACCAAAGCTATATAGATTTTGCTCCTGTTTTGGGAAATCGCAACTGGTCCACGTGTGCTTAGAAACCACAGAAAATATATTTCGCTTTGATATTTCCGGTGTTTCCAGTTCGTTAACAGTGGACTTATAGTGACCCTCCAAAAAGCTATCATTGATAGAGAAAGGAACCAAACCAAAAGTCCGTCAGAATTGAGCCAGATTGAGTAGTCCCAAAATTTTGTTTTCTCCGATACAATTATGCAGTATATCAGCGATTCTCCGGAATAGTACTGAAATTTGATGAGCCATATTCCAAACACCTTATGGACCAAGCCGACGGGCATGGCGAATGAGATACTTTTGGCACCACCACTTAAGTATGAAATATTTTGTTGTCTTGAAATTTCAATTTGTGGCATCACTTCATGGTTACAATTGTTTATATTTGCTAGTTTAAGATTTCGTGTGGCATACAACTTGACACAAGTAAATTCCTTAAGTTTTGATTGCTCTCCTTCTAAACTATCATCGAAGAGACCCGCATATTCCTGATTAAACGCAGTTTTGAAGTAGAGTTTGTGCAGCTGAGTTAGATCCAGTTTCAAGGATTTATCATGACCAATGTTTAAGTATGAATAATCAAAAGGAACCCCCATAACAAACGGAAACGCTCTCTTCTTAAAACTACCGATGTGTAAAGGTATTACAATTTTTAAGGCTAGTGATGATTCAAAACGTGCTTCAGTACGTCTACCAGGGCATCCAGTGTTTTCATCGCTGATGTTAGCATAGCGGGAAAATTTCATAACCCTCCAACACCTCTCGTTTAAGAAGAGTCTGTTCATATGTGCTGCTATCACAAGAGCTGTGTTAGTTGTGAAAAGCATCTTGCGAAACCAAACAACACTACGAGGGACCTCGATTACATGATTTTCATTTGTGATGCCCTCAGTAATTAGTAGCAACCAGAACTGGGAATATTTAGGAGCAAACTTGTATTCAACATCTTTTCTAACTAAAGCACTCAGAACAATTTGCCGAATATTATTTCTGTATAGGTATGTATTAGAATTTGGTAGATAGAAGAGTACTGTACAGTCGCCGAGTGGTTTTAGCAAATTGTTAACATGTTTCTGAAAATCGTTAACGCCAAACTCTTCATAATTTCTGGGAAAGGATTGTGCTCTTTGTACAAGTCCAAACAATATTAGATGCATCAAAAGCATGGTGACTATGTTGATGTAGTTTTAAATAAAAAGCTCACAAAATTAGTTGATTATGAGGGACAGTAAATGATCCTCAAAATTTCCCGATTACTAGAAAAGTGTGTTTTTGTAAAAGTGGGCGACTGTTGATATACGTTAAGTTCGTTTTGCATCTAGTTTACACAAAGATTCCACTGTGAAAAGAGGTTGGCTTTTAAATATTATTATTTTAACTTACGTTATACAAGTTAAGACACACTTTCATTTCCACTTGCTTACACTGTCAAAACGAGAAAAACTAAGGTGGAAAAAAATGTTAAATCAATAATCAATTTTCTTCTGTAATTTGAGCAGGTAATTGACAATATGGTCATCGATTTTAATTACCTTAGAAAATCGACAATTATGAATTTGATAATTTTCTCATCCAGTATGTAATTTAGCTTGACTTAAATTTCAATTTTTAGGGAGACTTTCCATCAATCCGCAATTTCAAGAAACCAATATTACTCAACTCAACTCAAAAATTGAAATTTAAGTCAAACTAAATAGCATACTGGATGAGAAAATTATCAAATTCAAAATTGTCGAGTATCTAATGTGATTAAAATCGATGAGCAAATTGTCAATTATCTGCGCAAATTACAGACGATAATGGGTTATTGATTCAAAATGTTCTTTCCACCTTAGTTTTCCTCGTTTTGACAGTACAAAAAGGAGAAATAACATTCTGTCTTAAAATGTATAACTTAATCCAAAATAATATTATTGAAAAGCCAACCTCTTTTCACAGTGGAATCTTTGTCTAAACTAGATGCAAAACGAACTTAACCCATATCAACAGTTGCCCGCATTTTACAAAAAAAAAACACTTTTCTAGTAATCGGGAAATTTTGAGGATCATTTAGAGTCCCTCTTACAGAACTACTTTTTGTAAATGTTTAATTTTAAACTACGTTGATAAAGTCTCCATGAATTTGATGCACCTAATAGTGCTTGGACTTGTACAAAGAGCAAACTTCCTCCCAAGAAACTATGAAGAGTTGGGAGTTCCTATACCAGTTATCAAACTGATAGCCAGGGAACCAATATTTCGCTTAGAAAATAACCATGGGTATCTTGAAAAAGGATTTTATGATTTGAATAAAATTAGTCGTCAATTAAAAACTTAGCGCGGGTGAGTTTATAGTGTGATAAATAATAAAAGTAATATGTAACATGTAATATGCGTTAGTAAGCATAAAATCACAAATTAACTAGTTAATGCGTGGACCTTCTTAAAGTCCTAGCACTTAACCCGATCATCACCGCTCTGAACATTTTAGTTTTTATGGGCTTATTTTGGCATTATGAAAATGAAGGTGTTTCAAGATGGAAAATAAAATCTAGACAAAATGTGTTAGAAATCACATACAAGCGTTGAGATGAAAATCATCACTCACATGAAGCTTTGCTGTTCACATAATGGAAGGTGAATACAAAACTTTCAAAACGTGAAGTAACGCGATGATTGTATCCATGATTGTAACATCTTGTAAGATCGTAAGGAATTATTTCGTTATTATTATTACTATTAAACTATCGTGTCAACTTATATAAAAGCTTTGGCATAACACAACTTTAAAACGTGAATTTTTGTGCATTTCAAAACTTTTAAACATTTGTTCTCAGAATATTTGAAAAATATGTAAATGAGTTTTATTGCAACTGCGTAATAATGCTGTTAACATTAATATTTGAATAAACACTTACTGGTTATTTAAGACTCTTCATCACCGAGATTTTTGAATTAAACATCTGCATCTGATTACTCATAAGGTTTCAGCGTAAGCAAATGCCCATTGGTCATTACATCTTTTTATGCAGCACAAATAGTTGTGCTCATATTTGTTGTAAAACTATTAAATTATACCACTTAACCACAAGACTAGATTTCTTCGACTTTGACTGATTCCAAAGTGTATAAATGTCTCTGATTTTAAGTCTCCAGATATTTAAGGTAGAATTGAAATGCATATTTGTGAACAGTTTGTTAAGCACACCGTATTTGATGTGAGCATAGTATAAAAATCCGAACATCAAATGATACATCCGCGATGTGACATTTTATAGTTGAAATATAGATGGCATATGAGTTTTTGGATAATCACAGTCAAATCAAATTCTTAGGGAATCAAATTGTAGACGACAAATTAAATGCGTAATAATATGATTGAAATTTTAGACAAAATCATGATTCCTCTTCCCAAAACTATTATGCGCTTCAGAAAAATGTCGACGCATAAAGTGAACTCCGCTAAATGCTTATTTTGAAAGCAGCCTGCGTTTTAAGTAAAATGTGCTTTTGCTGAGAACCAGCGAATAGTCAAGATCATAACCATTGAACACGACAACTTAGATTACTCGCTCATTTCAAGACCCTGACATTTTTGCGCTTTGCGCCCGTGAGATTTAGCATCAAACGAAATGCTCCTTACTTTAAATAATTTTTAGCTCTTGAACGTAGCATTTTTCTAATCGACAAATTTCTGTTTTCTTTTCGAAAGGTTGAATTCATATATCAAAAAACCTGTAATTACTGAGGCACAGAGCAATTATAATCTTCCGTAAGTCTCATTGATTACATGTTGAACATGACTTGAACATATCCTTCCTATCAAAACCCCATAAATTTATTTAAACTTGAAAATGTTAGATATGAATCAGCTTTGTTTCTGACATGGAATCATATGAATATTTTATGAAACTATAGCTGAAACTTGTAGTTACGTTAAAAACAACTCTGATACCGTTGAAGATTCCGAACGTATTAGGTTTTTGTTCATGTAAAAGATCAGATAAAGTGCAAAAATTGCTGTTCACTTACCTGTGTAAAATTTAAATACTGGATTTCCTTCTTTTGGATATCACATACACATTCTACATACCCACATCATTTATTTGGAGGAATTCGTGATACCTGTCAGATATCTGTAAATGCTTACTAACTTTTGTATCGTTATCTTAAAATTTTAAAACTCATTTCTAGTTATTTTAAATGAATAATGCTAACATTCAAGTGGTCGTGTTTTATTCGGAATTGTTCTGCGTTTTATTGATAAATGATGAACCGTTGCTGTGAACATGCATAAGAAGAACGAAAAAGTGCTGGAAAGCTTTGTCAGTACTCCTTTCATAGAAGCTGCTGGAAATTTTCCCTCTCATATATCCTCAGAAGTTTTTAATTAATTTTAGATTAAACAAAAAATGCAAAGCATGTTGCTCAATGAGAAAAGTGGTTTTCTCAAACTGATTCTAAAATGCAGAAATGTCTTTGATTTCGGATGTGTGATGAAACACTTCAGGGATTCCAAGTTACAAAGATTTATCCTCAAGTCACCCCGCGCGTTTTGGCTCATCAAGGCAAATTTATACTTCTTGTGTTTTCATCTAGGCTGTTACCTCACCCAAATCATTTACCTTAGAAAGACGCTGCCCCTACCTATTTTATTCCAGTGTTTTTTCTACTTGGTATTTGAAATTGTTGCGTGTTATGCATTCACGATGCAAATTAATAGCGCAGAAGACATTGTTGCTCTCTTGAACGGAATGCTACTTTTTGAGAGAAACCAGAGAAAACGTGTTTATTCCAGAATATTTTGACAGTTGAACACATTACTAGAAACACTACCATGCGAAAATAATAAAGTTTAATAGTTAATATTTTTTGTAGACGGAGTTTTTGCAACAGGATCAATCGCCACTAAATTTTCTTCAAAAAACTGGAATTATCTTAGGAAAAGCAATAATGCCAATGGCAAGCCTAATCCCATTCCTTGGTCAGCTTTCAAACTACCGACAGCCTTGCAACCCCACAAGGTATAGTTAGAAAGCTGGACCGTTCGAACTCTCGCCCTGAAATCGGATTAAGAGATAAGGAAAAGAACAATAGAATGGTAATGATCAAGAAAATGAATGTGTTTGAA
>JAQIXX010003820.1:0-18196 GCA_034700605.1 Willowsia nigromaculata
GATTGGGGAAAGATGAATATGTTCTGATTGACCTGCTCTGCTACAAGTCTAATAAGTACTTAGAAGCTGTAAAGAAAGCTTACAAAGAAAGTACGCGAAAAAATATAATTTCAAAAACATTTAAATATTTTGCATGAATATAATCTTCAAAATCTGCGAATAATATTTATCAGAATTTGAGGTGGACTTAGACGAACAGCTTTCCAGTGACGAGGGGAACTTGTTACCTCAAGACTTTCGAAATATCATTCAAGATATGCTCACTTGTGAACGAGATGAATCAGAGGAAGTTGACGAGGAGCAATTAGCCGAAGACGCTGATGTGATTAAATGTATAAATTTATAGTCTCGTTTTAAAATCTGAAAAATAATATTTGGATTTCCAGGATCTAGTGGACACTGATTGCGCAGAAGTTGCACTCCAAGCTATATTCCAAGAGAGAAGCTATCCCCACATCCGGAAACTTGCTGTAGAATTTAGAAAGAAGTCAGGAAAAAACTTGGAGACGATGATTGAAGAAGGTGGGAAATTTTCTCAGGAACAAAAGTCCACTTATTTGAGCATATTTTTGAAGATTAAAAATGAGTACCAGTTTTATGCCGAGAGACTAAGAACCGCAATTGATGGAATGGGAAGGGATGATGATACGCTAGTCCGCATTGTAGTCCTGAGATCTGAGGTTGGATTTAAATAAATTTCATTGTTACTTTAAAAATAGTCGTGATTGACAAAAAACAATGATTTTGTTCCATAAAAGTTGGATTTATTAGATATTATGGACGCTTACAAAGAAAAATATGGGATTGATTTGGCAACAAACGTTGCCAAGGAGACGAGCGGAGAATATAAGGAGATTCTGATGAAAATCATTCGGGTGCCTGGTATAAACGAGCCGTATGTAATTGACCCGGAAGAAGTTGAAGTGAATGCGGAGGAAATTAAAAAGTTGGATTTGGACGAGAATGCAGTGAAAGCCCTCATGGAGGAAGCGAACGGTGAAGATAAGGAGGACGACGAAGAGGAGGAGGAGGAAGATGAGGACGAATGACTAGTTGTTGTGACGAAATGACACTCAATCGAAATGAATTACATCAATCAACTTTTCTGTAAAAAAAATAATATCTTCATTTATTTATAAATTTTACCTTGCCTGATAACAATTTCTGCATTCATTTCAATGACAATTGCACCAAATATTTTATCGTCATTTAATTTACCACTCATAAATACTGAGAACTTGGAAGCTTAAATTTTTTTAAAAATTAATAATTATTTATGAAACCATTGACTGTTTCGTCATGTACGTTTCTCTCTTCTAAAAAAATGAATAACTTCACAGGAAATTATATTTTGAAACAAATTTTAAATCAAGGAGAAATGAAAATTACCAAAATAAAATAAACCCAATTTTGTTCGACTTCTCAATTTATACATGGGGCACTATGACAACAAACTATTTATGGCATTTATTGCACAAAATATTCGCTAAAGGGGCTGTTTTAATAAATACGGAAAATTTTCTTCATAAACCATTTTACTCCTTTTCTGAGAATGTCATGTGGTTGACAAACGTGAGTAGCCCGTCAGTATGGAGCGCCCCATAACAATTTAAAATACCAGCGTGATTTTTTGCTATCTCCACAATAGTCTATCCTTGTATAAATACAAGTCATTTTCTAAAGTCATAAAACCCACCTATGGTAATGGCATTGTGTTTTCCAGTATACTACCACTCCACAAGTTAATAATTTATGAGTTCACTAATTAAAACCTGGGCGATTCAAACCCACACAACATCTAATACACATTGAAGGAAAGCATCATTTTTTCATAGGCGTCAACAAACTTGTTTGTGTAATTTTGTGTGAGAAAATCTTAATTAAAGAAAATCCAATGCCATGACATAGAAAAGGGTTAAAGGCAGCTCAAAATGGTATATCCATTTCAGCGTATCTTGTTCGTCATTTATTATGATTTCTAAGCATTTATGAAGCAAAGGTGTGTGGGCATCAGCATTTTTAATTGGCATCGTACTATAGTTTGGACAAAAAGGTTGACAGAATTAGGTATACGCTAATATGAAGCGTAGTAGAGCTTTTAAATTATAAGAGATCACATATAGTAGCATTACGTCTTATAAAACCTGAGTGAAGTATTCGTTTTTTGATGTACAAATTAATAAAAAATATTTTGCGCTTATGGAGTTTTCTTACTTTTCCCATCGCTACGTAAGCAAATACTCACTTTGGTAGAGCATATAAGCGTGAAGACGCCCACGGGACAAAATGTTTTTGACCAGATGACTAAATTTCCCTGTTATGGAAGATGTTTTTTACGAAATCAGACCGAACTCTAAAAAATATGCGCTTGTTTTTACCCATGAAATTTAATTAAAGCACCCTAATATTCCGAATTAAAACCTTACCAATGAGTCTTCCGAAGAAATGCTTTAAAACCATACTTGCCTTTTTTCAGTCGACATTTTCGTCTTAGCCTCAGCAACGAGTGGTAAAAGTCATTGGTCATATAAACTTAATTTTTTTACAAAATTTCTCGTTAAGGATAAGCTACACAGATTTCGAAAATGTCGGAAGAAGACGAACCACTCGTATTCTCATTTGTCCGTCTAGCCATGAATATTCAAAACAAGTTTTACATAACATTATTTGAAGCGCACCTGTAAGTTGGGATGCACCAACTTGCAATTAACAGTCTGTAAAAAGCAAACAAAAATGGGGCTCGTTTTCATGGGCTTTTCAAATGTATTTTGGATTGTTCATGTACCGAGTCGTATTCAGTGTCTGGTGCTTTTATACGCTAAAGACGCCTCCCCCGTGAATTACTCAATTTTTGCATTGGTTCTAAGTGTATCAGTTTTCCTACTGGGAATTGGCTCCAAGTTATGTTATAACGGAGAAGATAATATTTGTGGAGTCAATGCTCTCCCAAAGCTTCAATGTGACTTGATCAAATGTACGTGTAAATCATTAAATTTGCAAAAATTTATAAAATTCTTTCCTAATTGTAAAACAAATTTGTAGATTGCCGAATGGACTGGAACATATTCGAATAAACGTGGAAAAGGAAGTTGCAAATATTGGGCTTAGGACTTAAGTTTTGCGAATGTTTGCGTCATTTTGAAAATAGACTTGGCATATTTCGTATTCGGTGGGGAGAGTATCTACGAGTTAGAGCCAGCTCAAAGAAATCTGGTACATGGGATTCGCTTCTTGACTGGATTGGCATTTGCTATTTGTTCAAGTAGACTTCTTGCCATTATATTTACATATTTGTTTCTAGTGTATGAGAGTATGTAAAATTGGCTGTGATTCATACAAGAATTAGTCCATTTAAAAATAGACTGGTAGTATATTTCATGTTTTTACAGCACACACTTGAAACTTCGTTATGTCGGGTGGGTATTCGAGGCTGGGATTTTGCTCCACATTTGATTGTTATAATGTTGGGTATGTGCGGAATGGTATTTATTATCTCCACTCTGATTGTGATTTGTATAATCAGTTTTAGAAATTCCCGTATGTCTAATTAGAAAATTGAGCGAAACACTTTTAGTTCCCGAATCAATATTCGTTACCAATATATGGATAAAATTCGTTACCAATATATGGACAAAATTCGTTACCAATATATGGACAAAATTCGTTTCATCTTCGTTACCAGGCCAGTACTCACATTAGTATTAGGAATATGCAGGATCTTGATTGATGGAACATTCACAGCATCAGGTCCTATGTATAACGTATTATTTTAATATATCTTCGACTTTAACACATTTGTTCCATGGCAACGTGCAATACAAATTGTAATTGTGATAGCTAATTTATTGAATCCACACAAACTAGAATATTTCCTTATTCTGTCCAAAAATCCCAGAAAATATGTCATATTCCATGTCATATTTTGCCCATTTGGATGTCATATTGTGATACATTTTTTTGGGAAAGTTATGTCATGAACATTTGAGCCTTAAAGATGACTGATGATGCAAGAATAGTTTATGTTCTCAAATTTTAGATTTTTAGATCATGTCGTGGCGTCTGTGCAAGCAATATTTCTTCATGAATATATAGTCCTGCATCCTAAACTTGAGCTCAGAGTTAATTTTGACCAATCCAATTTGGAGAAACCCCAGAGCATTTTGTTTAACTGTGATGCGGCAAAATGTTTTCTGATGATGATTTAATGAAAATTGAGAATTCATTACGAAACTGCGATTGGTATTTGCGCATTTGAAGATGCCGAACAAGGACAACAACAGCATTGTTTTCTGTATGTTACAAAAAGAGGAATGCAGAATCCATGTAGGAACTGGAGATAATATGAACTTCCAATCTATTTATTTCATGAATAAATGAACGTATAAATGAATGAGAAAATATACAGAATATAATATGCTGTTTAAGAATGATATGAAAACATAAGGCTGTATTTTGAACCAGTTTACTTGGCTTATGAGAGAAACCGAGAAAGAGATCACACGGTATCTAACTGGCAAAACCCGCGTTCCGATAACGTGTTGTGATATGCTGATCATCATTATCATAATCTTTGGACCCTGAACTTCATATCTCGAAAAAAATTTGAGGGTAAAAACTTTAAAACATGCAAATATCCTAATGAGCATGCTGGAAACAAATCTATGATTGCACAATTGTATATTCACAAATCTGTCATACATTAAATGTAAAGTTTTAGTATATTGGTATTCGATCTCATTCATGTACTTCGAATTGGAACTGCATATCGCGTGTACGTTTCTTAATAATGAATCATTGAGGAGATCTTAATTTGTTTTGCTTAGCAGTAGTCAAATGTTTTATGCTAAATAAGAAACCCGGATGGTTTAAGGCGACGCGTACGTAAAAATTTTCGATTGCGTTGCTCAAAAGTACGTAAAACGAATGTTACAACCTGGAAAGGAAAAATACACCTGTGTGATAAAGCCCATGCCTTTATACATTACAATATTTTGTCAGGTGTGCAGGTTTTACAGCTCTGTGCTATGACTTAGCATAGTCTCTTATCCTAACCGTGCGGTCAGAGTTAAATTGAACATTACAAATAAAAGTCCGGAGCATTCTGTTTAGCAAAAATGAGATTAAAGGTTCCTTAAAAAAATTAGATGGCGACTTTTTGCAAGCTGATAATTGATCACAAAAATGCGAATGGTATTTGCATATTTAAAAAATCTGAACACAGATTACTACAGCATTGATTCCTGTTTGTAGGAAAGCCAGTAATACGGGAAGCATTGAGGTTTTATGATCTTTCCGTAGTTATTTATTGAATAGATGAATGAACGGATGCATGGATAAATGAATGAATGTATCATCGGATAACTGAGTAACATGTAAATATTCACACGAAAGATGTGATTTATGATGTTTAAATTTGCTGCGCTTGCAGTTTCAAACCAATATTTGCCAGCCGTAATGAAGCGATCGGCTTGATATTTGCAATCGTGGGAACCGAGTTCTGCTTTCATGCGTAGTTAGCTTGAAAGACACACTCAAGATTATCAGACTGAAACTTTTATGATGGTATGCATTTGGGTTGTTCTATTTAAAATCGTAGAACCATGTTAGTATACTACTAGATAAAACGTTTTTCTAATCCATATAAGGTTAAAATTTAAAGGCTCATAATAACACGTTTACAATATTACATTGCATGCTTTAAAGTCGTGTTTTTTTGTGGCTGGACTAGCATAGAAAAATTTCAAGGAAATTCAATTCAATTAGGAGGAAACGACGTCTTGTTAGGTGGTATATTATCGTGGATTCTGAGTATCTAAAACATCATGATTAGGTGGAAGACAAACTACAGAGTATTTTAATCGGTTTAGCTTAGCAGGTAAAAAATCTTCTTTTGCCATGTCATGAAACCCTGCTACCAAACTAATGCTAAAGTATTGTCAATGTTGCAGTTAGTTGCCCAAATTTTATTCATGTTTTAATAACATCTACTCCAATATTAATATGCTTAATTAAATTCCCTTTAATATATACTAATCTATCTGCTATCTAATAACTAATTATTATTAAATCTTTTAACGACCATCGCTCCGGTTGAAATTCTGCTGGATTCTGAAAATGCTTTTCCATCCGGTGAAGAAAGTATATTAACATTAGTACTGTGGAATCTTTGGGAATTATTCGACCGTCATCTAAACCATCAAAAATGAAATAATAACATACCCCATTAGACACAAAAACTATAAATGAATCATCTAGTATTTATATTTAATGAACAATCTTTTACCAAGCTGAAGATCAGCATTCATGTGCCGTGACATGAATGGGACACTCGGCATGAGTCTTAAAGTCTCCTTTACACAGCATTCCAAATACTTCATTTTCGAGATGTCTTCCAGTGTTATATCTCTTGTAGGGTTGCCGCTAAATATTTCGTCCAACTCCTCATGTACTAATTGCTTTAGAATTAATTTGAAATAAAACCCCAAAAAATTCATGCTCTGCTGAATTTCAGTTCATAATGTATTATTTCAAAGTTATCATAGGCAGAACGACAAACCTGAAATTTTGGAAGCATCGCAAGAAGTAACATTGACCAGCCTAATTAAACAGCAGTTGTGTCATGACCCTAGCAAAAATGCAACATTAAAAAAATTAGGTTTGTTTTGTGCGAGTGTTAGCACTCTAAATATTTACATATTTACCGCAAACATGAACGTATCAACTTCCTCTCAAATATCTTCGTCAGTGAATTGCGGAGTCTCATTTGCCACATTTAGTAAAAGGTCAAGAAAGGCTTTTCGCCTCTTACCTACCATTTAGAAAGCAAGAATAATTCAGTTAGATTGATTAATAATAAAATTCATTCACGAGTTAGAGTTCAGATAAGTATTAGGTGACTGCCATCCAAAGATTCCAGAATGGTTATAGACATGTTTGCACTCAAGGATTTCTCCAAATTTTAGAGTTTATTAATAAGCACCCGTTATTCTACCTGTTCCCATTAGCTATATAACTAATTTACGCTTAAATATTTAGCAGTTCAATTCACCATAAAATTCATCAGTTTCTTGCACAGGTGACACTGTCATATTGTGGCTTGTGACTGCTTCATCTTGCTTCGCTTTTCTCTCTGCCTTTCGATCTTGAATGACCTGCGTGAATACCATAATTTCCGGACTGACATGTGCTTAACTAGAAACTTGAATTTAGTTTCGTAAATATTACGGTTTATTACCGTGAAATCTGAAATAGACGTGTCACATGCATAACTGTACATATGTATGAATATATTACCATAAAACAAAGTATTTTTTGCTCTGTTGCCTTGGATATGTATTTTCAACACACACAGTATAGAATATTAAATATGGAAATCTCAGTTTTTATCACATGTTTACTCATTATGAAGAAGATATTTTAGAAAAAAATGTGAGCTAAAAGTTGGCGGAGTAAATAGACGCCCCTTCAATTACGCTCCCCCTTTAAATCGATTTTGCACGTAGACGCCAAGGCGTCTATTTCAGGTTTTACGGTATGTTTAACTTTTATTCATAAGTGTATTTTTTATTGTCATACCTGTATCGTAAATCCTTTTATAATTTTAAGAAATTTCTCCTCTTTTCTTGACGTAGAAGTCAATTTGTAAATGAATGGAAAACGAAGCCTAGGATTTAACCCCTTGTGTATTATTATTGCACACAATCTATATGGAAACATGTGTGGTTACAGGTAAAGCTTTATCGTTTGAACGGATAAAAGTGCAATTATTTAAAATTTAATTACCCATCTACAGCATCCATATATTCATTGTTTTTTGCATTGTTTATCTGTGTATGCATTTTCTTTCCCATTGCAGTTTCTACAAAGAGTAAATGCCTTTTATGCTAACAAAATTTGCCTTGGTTAAAGACTCAGTGAAAACCTTGGTTTCATTAATTACCACATATTATATCCAGGGTACATTTGGTAATGTACGGGAGCATCTCGAATATTTGTCCATTTGCGCAACCATCTCGTTCCAAACATTCCAATAAAATAGACGCGTGCTCATTAAATATGGGAACAAAATATTCAAGGATTTTGAAGTGGAAGCTGGGAGTTAGCAGTTTCCTTCGGCCTGCCCATTTACTAGCTGCAATGCAACACCATACTCATCGTCAGATTTATTCGATGCAAACCTTTGTAAAAGATTTTGGAAGGGAGGAATGAATATTGATTACTGCGTACCTGGAGCCGTCAATAATCCTGTTCCCAGCCATTGGAGCAAAAAACTGTATTCATTCTTTCCCTTATCAAGATAACCAGAGCCAGAAATAACTTTCTAGAAGCATAGACAAATAAAAATGAGAATCTATCTAAATTACTCATGATCATGGCGACTGCCATACATACTAATGTCATGTTTGGCCTTAAGTAAAAAATGATTACCTCAATAACGTTAATATCACAGGTTACAATATAAGGGTACATATTACTAATCCACATGCTGTATGTATTACCAAATTCATCAAACCAACTGCCACATTTCCCAAGTAATTCTGCAAATTATGAAGTGAAAATGTTTATATTTTTAATTGATGATCTTTTACTTTATTCTTACCCCGACACAAATTTATGATGCTGTAATACCAGCATCTGTTTGAAGCAATCTCTTTGAAAAAATTACTCACGGTGATGAGGAATCATCAACTGCACAGCATTGCCTAGCATAGGAAGCGTTCCTGGTCCTCCAAATTTTTTCAAGTGATCATTCACCCTAGAATTTCGTCTAAGCAGAAAGGACACAGTAATTATGACTATTAAGAATATGCTGCTTAGCATATATGATAAAACGTTAGTTTCCATCACTTGTTTAACTTTTACTATTTATGATTTGCACAAATCCAAAAAAAATCAAGTGTTAATCCTACAAGTTAAAGAACTAATATAAATCCAAAAGGCAACCAACCTGTGATGAAAACATACACATATCTGGAATAGTAGAAGAATTATATTTGTATATAAACTATTAACAAAAAATTAACAGTGGATGAATGGTTAGCGTTTCAATATAGTTTACACGATTTTCTCACGGTGAAGAAAGAAAGCTTGTGGAGGCAGTGGTTGTTGTAAATTTGTAATTATGGGAACTAAAAAATATTGCAAAAGTGACGAAGAGAGCATTGATGCTACAAAAATATTTCAATTCATTACTTAAACCATCATCAGTTATCTTACAAAATCATGCGAGCCCTTTTAAAACTTTTAAGGTAAATTTAGATTGTCAACCGACACACGTGTGTTACATGTTGATGAGGAAATGCTGCTATTACTGTGGGTATTTTTTGCAAAAAAAACATTGCTGTAATTTTAAATCGTAAGGTTAACTGCCAAGGATAAAAATGAATAAAATTTTGATGTTACTCAATTCATTTGGAGATGTATTCGTGGATAATATCACATTTAACAGCTTGCCACTGACGTTCTACCAAATTTTTCCGTTTAGTCCAAAATTTTCCTTGTTTTTACTTTTCATTTTAGCTTTAACAGCAATTGATTATAAATACCCTGTATTTCCATAAACCTTTTTAACTTCTCGCGTTTTGTTCGCTTACGATTACCAGAATGACGATGTTTTGTTTTGCAAGCTTCCTCATTCCTTGTTATTTAGAAATTCATTCGCAATTTAATTGCTTCTAGATTCCTCTCATAATCTGCCAAATTTAGTGATTCCAATATACACATCAAATAAGTAAGTGTTTGTAAGTAATTGGCCATCTAGGAAAAATCTGAGTTGTAGCTTTAAGATGAGTGAATAGGTTACATGTACATGAATGTCATGGGATAGATCAAACTGGAGGGGATACAGCTATATATGTAATAGAGAATTTAAAATGCACAGGATATATGAATTATATTCATAATACAAATCTCGTGCAGGTTATCAAATTTCCTACGTTTTTTTACTCCAAATATAAACGCCAAAAATGACTTGACCTGTGCTTTACAAATCTTAATCAATGGTACTTAAACCCAAATTAAATGTGTCCGTTAAAAGTAAGTACTTATTATCATGCATGTATCGGTTTTAAACCAAGACAACACATAAATACAGTCAAAACGAACGAAAAGCACATAATATACAGGGATGTCACAACTGAAAATTTGGCCGAGTTTGCCACGATTATTAATTGTACATATTGGAACCCTTTTTATAACTCTCAAAATGTAAACTTTAAGTGGATATATATGCATAATGTAATTTCTCACGCATTTTACGTGGCATTATCCGAAAAAATTAAAACAATTCATGCAAATGACAGAGTATGGATTTTATTACTGGTAAAAGTATATTACTGATTTTATTGAAACAAACACACACTCACACATTACAATAACTCGAATGATGAGCTGGTACAATACACCAGCTTTTTATATTGATCCTAACTTAATGTTATTCAAGTTAGTAAGCTATTCTACAATTTACTATAACAGAGAATCTTGTCATATTATGGCTATTACATATTAAATAAATGATGAGGCTATTCTGTGATTTACAATGTATTGCAATTGGGTGTGAACTGAGGCTGACCTCAGTCTAATCTAAGATTATTATTTTGTTGATCTCATTTACACAAGTTTGAATGAATTAAGTTACACAATTTTAGCAGGTTGAATGAAACACGTTTTTCTACTGGAATGAAAGGAAAACATTATGCATGCAGAAAAAAGGATTAAATGAATATAGATAAACTACTTATCTATTTATAACGATGAATTAAAATTACATTCTTACATTTCCCCCACAGTTTTCTTGGCCTAACTCCTGTTAAGCATCGAGGTCGAGGGCCTTGTAAATGATGCATGCCGTGGTGGCACAATTTCCGTCGTTTCACCAAAGCTTTCTAAGCAGCTCAAGCTATATAAGAAACACAAAAGGACTGGAGTAGAGTTTGAACCATAACAGATTGGAACAATCCAAGCAAATCAAAGAAGCTTAAAAGGAATATTATAAGAAAATACAAGAAACAACAGAAAGCAATTCTAAACTCAATGTTCTGTATTCAATTATATATGCAAAATGAAAACAGAACAGTCGCCTGTCGAGTCAAAACACTGCTATAAAAGTTGCTTCAAATATACTAAACTTACACTTCTCAAAAGTGAGTAATAAATATGAACCTTTAACTACATGGATAATAGCGTTAGCAATAATGATGATTGCCTATGTGTAAATGAATTCATAGTTCAAAAAATGAGTATAAGAAAACAAATGTACCTGAAGAGTGGGGAGGAAGAGGCATTCGGATGAACTATTATATAATATTATGTAACTATTATAACTATATTACGATGAACTCTGGCTTGTTGACCAGTCTTTAATAAAAGCAAGTGTGAAATAAAAAGCAATTCATTGCATACATGCAAGCTTCTAATGAACCATTTCATCTCAGGTAAAAGGATGTGTACATTTTTTTGCAGCAGAAATCAACTTTTTGTTTGTAGCGGTAGGACAAGCAAAAGTAAAGCATAAAATTGCATCATGAAAAATCATCATTTATGTCCATACATATCAATACAGACTGTATTGGCTCAATTTTTTTCTGATTTTCGCGAGCGCGGTCAGTTCTTGTATCCTTCTAATCAACTTGAATTATAACCGGCAGCGTCTCCTCTTCTGTGTAGTTTTTAAGTGCAACTTCAAATGTAGGTATATTGAGAAAAACACAAATATCCATGCCGTTTTGTCGTAAATTGTGCATAATTATGCAGCCAGTCTAAAAGTGAGAGCTTAAAACTTGGAAATTTCAATTTTCAATTTGAAACCACTGATGAGAATCATAAACAATGTAATGATGAAATGATGAAAACCAAGTGTGTACGTTTTTCTTCCTTTTGGTAACTGGAAAATTGCAACAATGTAGGTAGGTGATATGTGTTGCTGACACTCGCCCTGGTTCCGAACTTGGTGCAACATAAGACAACTATTAGACTGAATAATAAGCTAAAATGAATTTCGTAGCACACGTCACTTATTATTTGACGATATTGACACTATTTAATTATTTCCCGGATAATGCCAATTAATCACACGACAAATAAAAGACTTTTTAGTGACTAACTGCTAACAATTCAATAAATGCTTAAATTTTGCTCTCTGGCACTTCAGTTTGCTCGCTTTACCCTTGTTTTAATTAATTGGAACGAACTTACTAGAAAACAATTAATTCTCTAGCTCTTCATAGGATTGCCAAAAACTTTTTGCTACTTCTCCGGTGGCTGAGACCCGACTAAGTTACGACTAAACTTACGACTAACAATTTTTCTTTCGTTCACAATGCCAAAATGGCTGACCCAAGCCACACAAAAAGAAAACTAAACTTAGCATAACAAAACGAATTGACATGCAGACGCACATACAAGTTTATTTACATACTTTGCAATGTTAACTACATAGAATTATACAGACAAGGCTGCACCACACATTCGTAACTCGAATCTTCCTGAATCTTCTCGATTCCGCCTGCCTAGCTGTCTGCGTTCGCCAACAATATATGTTAAAAAATTAATGAGAGTTTTTTTGCTTAGAGATGATTTTTTGTTCTTGCAACTTTTATTGAAACAAATTGAGCAAAGATGAGTGCAAACAAATGCAAGATTGTTCTTTTTTTGTGCTATGCGCATGCATTGTTTCACAAAACAATCGTGGGCATTATGCTAAAATAAAATTTTCTTTGGGTTTTAAAAAAAAATTTATTTCAACCGATTCCGAATCAGGCATAGAATAATTTTCTACTGCAAATTAAAAACCAAATCACAAAAATTAAGAGGGGAAACAATAAAAGAAAACGACAAAAACTTTTCAACAAAATCTTTTTTCAAAATGAGTATTGTATAAATTGAAGCTGTGCGAATGAAAATTTCAAAAATTCTTGTTACAACTGAATCATAATAATTTTGAAATAAAATATATTTGTCCCTCAGAAATGGATATCCAATTTGAATGCTGTTGTGGTCGCTCAAAAACTGCCTTTATCTGACAGGGAGAGAAAACCCTTTCGTCGTTTTTAAAAAATACGCTGTCCATTTCCTTTTTTAATTGAAAAAAATTCTCCAGATCTGTCGTCCGTTTCGATTAATACATTCACATATTTCTGAAGTCCCAATTTTGCATTCTTTGGTTTACCCTTACATTGTGTTGTAAACCCATCGTCACATGAGTTACATCCTCTTAAAATGCGGATAAGGCAAAGACGGAGAACACTCCATTGCTGAGCTCTCCTTTCCCTTGAGGATTCTCTGATTGAGTCTGGGTAGTGTTATGAACAGTGCACAGCGTATCCTTTCCTAATTATTTTTGCATCCAATCAATTTTTTGCATTCTTCTTCAAAAAAGGTTCGAAGTTGGAATGCGGAAACGTTTCATTGTAGACTGACATATACAAACTGCTGTAGTCCGCCACGAAAATTTCTGTTTTATCATGTTGATAGCCAAGCCGCCATGATTCTCCTTCTATTTTACGCATAGGTTGAACCCACCGGTGATGCTTTCCCTTATCCTTTTCAAAATTTGCCCTTCCTTTATGTAATGATAAGAAGGTTTTGCGATGAAATGTGAAACTGCAGATAAATATGATGCAAGGGTTAGGTCCCATAATATGCTGAGAGCAAATGTTTCACTCGCCCACTTATTACAGGCTTTCATCACGCATGAAAGTCTGTATCGCGATTTTGTGACAATGCCTGCGTATTCTTTCATCGTCTTGCATTAAAGGAACACGTTAAATGATCTTGTGTACTCCCTTTCCGTAGGTTTTCTTCCAACAAATACATCCACAAAGTCTTCACATCGAGGAAATGTCACTGGTTCCAGGTCCTGCGTACTAGCCACTGCATTGCTTGGAAATGCTTGCGATCCCCCTAGAATATGAGAAAGCGTTTCGTCATTCCAGTGTTTTGAAAATAGTTCCAATTCTTTGTCATCCAGCAATTCCACAAGATCTGATAACTTGACAAAAGATTATTCTGAGGGTCCAAAAGGCGATACAGTGATTTGTACGAAATGCAATCGAATCTATCACCCTTCGGGATTTATGAAAAGTCCGAAAACTTTTTAGAGAGAATCGATGACAAAATGGAATTTCCTGTGTATTTTGTCAAATTTGTGACAAAAGCGGGATGCCATGGTTTCCTTTTGATCTGCAAATTGCAGATTTGATGACAGACTCTTACTAGAATGTCTTTCTGCCATTAGTCGTGGGGTCTTTCTTTGTTCGGAAAAACGGGATCAAATGTTTCCGAACAAGCAAACCACTCCGCTGCGTTGTCAAGTTTTTCTTGTTCTTCTTTTGAAACTCAAAGTTCAATCTCTGCTCTCTCAAAGTCAAAATTCAATGCCAACGAGTCCCCCTGCAAAACTTTGAGTAAATTGACTACACCATTTTCATATTTCAAGGTTGTTTCGTATGTCATCTCTCCATTTGAATCCACACCTATTACAAAAAATTATAGTGGTTAGATAGCACCAGATTTGGACATTCGATATAGCACGTCACAATAAATTGACAGGGGATGCAATGAGGCAATGTAAGCCTTTGAACTTGTAAGAATCTTTTCCCGGAAGGTCGTGATCCGGGTTGAATTGTCGCAAGCATTATTTCTCATGATCATTACTTGTCATGTTGGAAAAACAAAGGCGACAACAATTCCTTCCTCTTCTACGTGTGTTTCTTACCTTCATAGTATCCTCAGTGGCTGCTACATGATAGTCTTGCCGATATTTTTGTTGTTCTTCTTGATCAAGATCTTTCCTCTTCAACAGTTGTTAGTCTACATGGTCGTCAAAATATTCTCGAGTGGTTCTAAGAGAGACGACATCTTCGAAATCTGAATTTCACTCAAATTAACGCAAATTGATCTTTCTGCTGTGAACTTGTCAAGTGCAAATACGTCAACATTATCAGTGCAGGTGGAGAGATTTAAACGATGAAGATAATTTTCGCACGATGAAGGAATCAAAATTTTCTTTTAAAGCCCATCTCCTTTTTTGTTAACTTATTATTCCAATTTCTTCTATCGGGTAAAGTTATTTCATAATAGTATATTCCAGACAGCATAGCAAAACCAAAACAAGGATTTCTAATGCTGTCATTGTTAAAAACATCCCTGCCGCATGCTAAAATATGGAGCTGTTAAGTATCCATGAACAATTGTTCCTGAATATTTCATAATTGTAATTTCAAGTTTCTCTACACGATCTTTCACTAATCCAATTTTCTCAAGATTCAACATAAAATCAGTGCTTGAATAAAAATTGTATTTGTTTCAATGAGAGGCTCTGTGAATTGTTTCTTCAAGAGACGAAGAGGAGAACACAGATATCAATTTTCTCTAGCATCCCTTTCTCTATCTGTTGCTTTGTTAACCATCCTAAGATAAAAACAAAATTTGCTTCTAGTTTTCCAATGTTTTGCAAGAATTTTTTCAAGAAGTTAAACAAGTCTTGAGCTGCATCGCCAACGAATGTAAAATCGGTTTTAAAAGTAAGTACGTTTTAAGCAATTTGATCTCTGAAGACTGATCCAGTTTTTGTGAAAACAAGATAACCGTGTGCGTCTCTCGGCTGTGTCGATTCAACTTCAGAGGAAGAATCTGTTAGAAATTTACATTTGTGTCCTTTATTAGTTACAAAGGCGGAACCACAGAACTGACACTTGCGTTTGGTTTTTACATGTGACTGCGGCTCTTCCAATTGTCTATTGTGAATTTGCATTGATACAAACCACACCCAAAAATCCTCGCAGCTTTTCTTTTACTCATGGTGATTGTGATTTTGATTCTAACTAATATTTAGGGCAACTGTTATCTCAAAATAATCTGCAAGTGGTTTCTGTGAGTAAATAATAGTCCATCTTTAGTTGTTATTCGCGAAAGAGATGTATGAATTTCTCTGTCTTGTTTGGAAAATCCAGAAAAATTGACAACTAAGCTGCCAAATGCTAACGCTTGGCTCTTAAAGGTAGTTATTCCATGTAAATGGAAGAATGAAAAAAATTTTACGTTTATATTTTGTTGCAAATGTGGACAATAAAATTGATCTAAAATTGTACAGATGGGTACAATCCCATTATTTGTGCCCACAGTGTATAAATTAAATTCGCAAAATATTACATTCGGTTCATACTTAGAATCTGTTTAGTACAGGATTTCTCGAATTACCCCTCTTCCGTTATTAAAAAGATCAACTTCTGCAAACAAGTTTCTTGAAAGTAACACATCAATTCTAATAATGAATGAGAAACAGAGGTCAACTTTTGATTTCTTCAGGCACTTTATTCCTTGAATTGTCATTGACAGCGTTTCAAGGCCGAGCATCCACCCTTCATCGCATATTAAAGTTCTAAGTACCCGATGGGTTTTTTGGTACTTAATCCCTAACGATGAGTTTCTCTGGTAATTTTATGTTGTGAATTCCCTATACAAGGTTCTCCTGTTTGGAAGCACACTTACGGCTGAAGCTGTTGGTGCTACATACCTATAGTTAATTAGTTTTTCAAATGGTCCTGGTATTTTAAAAGAAATTATTTTCTTCCCCCAGCTGAACAACGCAATAAACAAATTCTAAACTGTTTAGCTGAAGTTTCATTTGCTACTTGCGGTATAACAGGCAAACACGTTTTTTGCCCGGGAGTCAGAGGATGCGTGAAAAAATTTGATACTTGTTTTCTTACTAAGTGGCTGCTCCTCTCGCCGATATTGAACGACTTGTAAAGCCAAGATTCTCTGTATACTTTTGTCTGCCACTTTGCGTGTCGTACAGTCCAGCTGACGAAATCCCAGCTCCATGCTTACAGCTTCAAAAAGAAGATGCAGACTGAGTAATAATTTCTTTCTCACACTTTAAAGAATGAACGTGAAACCCAACCCAGCTCAAGTCAAATCCCTTTATTAGTTCATTGTCATCCCTCAGTAGACATGCATGATGGATACCTCAATAGCCGAAAAGATTTCCGTCAACTATGACCAAAATTTTTGGATTAAAGGTGTGCATAAAATAGAAAAGTCACTTTATGTCAAGGTACACGATAACATTATGTACATGAGAAAATTAAATGGGTGCCATCCCTCTTCTCGATTTCATTTTCCATTTAAGAACAAGAATGTTTGATTTCATCTTCTTTGCTTCTGTTGCGCTCAACAAGATTTTTAAACGAAGTAAAAGAAAACGTAAACTCAAATTTAGTTGAGAAGTTTTGGCCACAGTTAGAACAGCTGAAACTTTTTCCTAGGAAAAAAACATGGCACGGATCGAAAACAACAGTAAGTAACGATCATTCTCCAAAACTTGATCTGGTCTTTGATCAATTAACCGAGCGTGAATACAAGTAGAGGAGATTGTTAGTGAAATCTTTCTCAAAATATTATTTTCATGTCTCAAAAGGTAAAGTTCAAAATTTTTTCTAGCTAGTAAACGAGTTAAGTTGCAGTTTAAAAAAATATGTGACACTCTTTTAAAAAAATTTAAGTTTCAAAATATTTTGTTTTTAGTTTTAAGAAGCCAGAAAAAGTTTGATAGAAAAAAATTGTTTTACGTTTTTATCGTTTTGTTTTTTGATTCCTCTTTAAATTTTTGCAATTTGGATTATAATTTGCTGTATTGGATGAAATAAAAAAATTCTAAGAACCAAAAGAAAATTTAATTTTAGTGCCATGCCCCACGTTTGTTTTGTGAAACAATGCATGCGCATAGCACAAAAAAGATCAATCTCGCATTTGTATGCATTCATGTTTGCTCAATTTGTTTCAATAAAACGTGCAAGAACAAACATTCATCACAAAGCAATAATCCCCCATAAATTTTTTTAAATATCACTTATCTGCATTTTTGCAATTTTCCAGTTACCAAAAGGAAGAAAAACGTACACACTTTTGGTTTTTATCATTACATATTTTATGATTTTCATCAACTATTTCAAATTTAAAATTGAAATTTCCAAATTTTAACCTCTTAATTTTAGACTGGCTGCATTATTATGCACAATGTACGAGATAACGGCATGGAAATTTGTTTTTCTTAATATACCCACATTTCAACCTGCACATAAAAACTACACAGATAAGAAGATGCTGCCGGTTATAATTCAAGTTGACAAGAAGGAGACAAGAACTGACTGCGCTCGGGAACTTTTGTGATCAACGGTTCACCTCATGAAGCTTC